>BJFM01004992.1:0-31378 GCA_016586285.1 Arothron firmamentum | reverse complement strand
CTGCTCCTCACTATGTAGCATGTGCAACAAACACACACACACACACACACACACACACACACACACACACACACACACACACACACATGCACGCACACACACACACATGCAAAAACACAATGAAATGTAAATGTGTAGTTTTTCACCGTTGCCAAGACATTTTGCAATTTTGTTTTACAATGCGTACTAATATATTATGGTTATTATATATGAATATATTTAATGACACAAGACATTGTGGATTTTATTCTTTTTTCATTTTTTTTACTTGTTTGTGGTTGTTTAGATTGTTACCATTTAAGAAGGAAATAATTAACTACTGAACACACCAACATGGTAGAACTAAATTCAAATTTACAGTTGAAATAAACTTATTCCTTTAAAAAAAATGTTTTTTGTCTGTGTTGATTTCAATAAAAAACAAAACTCACAATGTAACTGATAAGACAAAGTTCCACGGTGGGAACAAGCAGAGCAGACCAGACAAAGTCAACAATTTAAATCAGGAATTGATAGTCAGAGGACTATTATTTGAAAATGTCATTTATTATAAATGATAACTGATTTACAGAGCAAGCAAAAGAACTTAGTAGCACAGCTGAGCTGTTTGTTTTGGCTGGGAATTATTCTATAAACATGATAAAAGTTCCAGTTAAAACGAGAACCGTACGGGCACAACAGGAATACACAGAGGGCTTGTGTAGGGGCGAGTGTGAATATTGCTGAGTGTTGGCTTCAAACCTGACTCTTTAACAGAAGGGATGATTCTAACACCTGGAGAAAGTCCTGATGGTTCAAGCTAAAAAAGTTTCAGATAATTACAGAAAGACAAGTGTTGAAGAAATGTTGAGCAGTCCCCGATCACAGTCAAAGAGCAGAGTAAGACAGTAAAATGAGACACCGTGGAAGAGCGGGCGTGGCGATGATGCTCTTCTCCAAACACCGCAGGGCCCTGCGACCTGCTACTTGGGCCACGCAGCGACCACTATGATGGCTATGAGAAGAAGAACGATCACCACCAGCATCCCTGCAGGAGGAAAATCAGAGAGAGAGCCAGATTAAACTCTACAATGACACAAAGTACACTGCACCATTGATGATGTCGCATCTATACTGTTGCTCGGTCGCTTCATCAAACTACCCGACCTGAGCAATCTCTTCCTGTCTGGAACATGAGGCACATGGGAGAAGAATGACCTCTTTTATTTATGAAGATTACTGTTGCTGGACGGACGGATTTGCGCGCGTCCCTGTCACTTGTGAATAAACCTTTACGGTTCAACAGACTTGGCTCTAACTATATTGGTGAGAATCCAAACGTCAAGCAGCCGAGCGGCCTGAAGCTGATTTGAGACAGACTCACAGAGGAGGGACGTGGAGCAGACACAAGGGAAAAGACTTGGAAGAGGTAAGAAGCCTACGTATGTCGTTTCAAAGCCCTCCATCTGACACCGGTCCCACTCGTGTGGATACCCTCGCAGCCTATCGCCAACTTTCTCTTGATGACTTAATGCAATTTACATGCATTCAGCAACCACAAAGGCTTTATTACCGCAGATTGCTCACCGTGATAGGCATGTGTTTCTGATTCAGCCTTGAGAGGATAATCATTGTTCTTCAGAGAAAAATGTGCAAAAGCTCACTCACACTTCATCAAAGGGGTTTTACCCCCGGGACCTGAAAATATTACAGTTTTTACGACAGGCGCTGCCCATGAAGAGAAAAAAAAAATCCGCTGTTAAATTCACTACAGGTGAAGTATTTCAATAACTTATCACTTATATCCTTTTAATATTTATCTGGAATCCTTGAAAATAGATTTGCCTTTTGAAAAAAGGCCTCTGGTTTTACAGAATGTAATTTATTATTAAACAAGTCACAGAAAACCAGAGCACAGACGTCTTCCAAAGATGATGACTTCATAAAGAGCACAGCCTGAACTGCAGTAGGAGTAGGGAGGACCCGGGCTTTGTGGCTTTTTTTCTTTATTTTTTTAAGAGTGTATTGTGGTCATTATGCTATTTCTTTTCAAACATCTCTTTATATTAACTGTGGGTCTTCTTTAAAATAGCAGATGTCACTTACAGCAAAATTACCTGGTGAAATAAAAATGGCTCCACCCTTTTTATCTGAATGTTTCACCTGTTTTCCCGTCAGTCAGTATTATCCTCATGTATTTTAAAAATACACGCAGTTTTTTTAGTGTAAACAAACACGTTAACGTATGGCCAGGTTTTTAGTATAATAATGGAACTCTTGATGAATTATTCACAGTAATTTAAGCATCTTACTAGTTAACCGTATGTGAATAAATAAAAAGCAGAAAAAGACGCTTTCCTCCACGGTGCATTCACTGCCTCGCGTTGCCCTGTTACTCAGCACGCGGCTGGTTTTTTCCTTGGCCAGTGTCTCATTCTTCAGCTCGCTGTGCCTGTGCTTCCCCCCGCTGGCTAATTGGTCATCATTCCCACAGAGAGACAGGGTGAGATATCAGCCGTGCTGAACTAATTGCTTGCAGCGGTGTCCGTGCTTATGAGACGTACGGCTCATGCCAGTGTTCTGGGCACATCTGAAAAGGGGTCCATTGATTTCTTTCGACTTTTCTTTTTTTTCCATGGAGGTATTTTGTGTTGATTTTCTTGGTAAACTGCATTAGTTGCAGCAGGGGAATATTAGAAGTTGCAAAATACCAGTTTAACTTGGGGGACACGAGTGATGAGGATCACTTTCAAGCTCAAATTGGGCTTTGACAAAACATTAAATCACTGAGATTTCAAGATATTTTAGGATAACGCACTTATTAATAAACATAGTCAATGCTAGTATTCATGATATCTCAGATATCCTATCCTAACATCTGTACTGGGACATTTGTTCTATTACTAAAGTCACATTTAAACTGGTGCTCTGCCCCTCTGGATCAACACTGTGAGCCTGATGAACTGAACAAGATACTCCTGACCCTCAGGGGGCCTCTGGAAGCTAACGACAATAAAGTCATTTGCCTGCCAAATAGATTAGAGATCTAGTGTGACACTGATGCTGAGGGAGATGCCGTCTGCTGACACCCTGACCACCCAGGAGATTTAGGGGCCCATGTCTGGGTTCATCCCATCTCAGCAATTTTCGGACACGTCAGTAAGACAAATTGTGGAGGAAAATGGATAATTGGTGAGAGCCGTGGACAGACTCTGGAAGCACATCCGCACCTCCCTCCACAGCCCTGAGCAAAAATGAGAAGAGGATGAAAAATTTCATCTGTTGGGGGATGAAATAATGACCATTTTGAACTAGCAGAATTAGCCATCTACAAAATCAAGTCCATCGGTGCTCATTGAAAAAGTGGGCTGCAGATCTATGCCAATCACCCTGCTGGTCTTGAGGGATGTGTGACCATCTGTGGGGGTATCATAGCTTTCAAAATGTGCACAAGCTCATGGTGGCGCTAGAGAGCAAGGATATAAGTCATGGTCATTAATCAGTCTTTTAATAAAAAACAAAAAACAAGAAACAGAAGGGTTGAGGAATGAACGTCAACTGTAGGGATTCATTCAAGGCTTTCCTTGTTTCTGTCCTGCTGGCCTGTAAATCTATTCTGTTTCAAGATTTTATTTTTCATAACATAATTGTAATTCAAATTAGGCAAGCGGGGGGTCCTGGGCCAGTGTCCATCACAGGGTATAATTTTCTTATTAATTATCAACGATGATAAATTATCTCATTGAAATAATGAGAATGAGACTGAGGATGTTGTGTATTCAGCTGGCGCCATGATGGAATTCTGTGGTGAAAACACAATAACTACAACTAAATTGCTCTCTTTCAGGCTCCAGCAGACTAAAGCAGGAAAAGAGGTTCATAAATATTTATACATTTTCATTTAACTTGCAAATTGTTGAGAGAAATCTCAGGAGTAGAAACATCATTAGAGGATTGTGTGACTTTAAGCAATCCTCTCATCAACTGTGTGAACGATATTCATTTATATTTGCCCTTTTCCACCCATTTCAGGGTGAGAACAAACAATTAGAGAGAAAGTTCAGATTAAATATGAACCTCACCAGTTTTTTTAACTGCTTTACTGAAACAGTCACAGACATCTACAATCGCTGTCAAATGCTGCAGCTGACCTACAGCTCCGAGAAGGTTTAATGACACAAAGCTGTTAGAAAAGCGTCATTTTTTTAAGGGTTTCAAAGAGAAGTGATGATGTCTGATCTGCGCCACAGCTGTGTAACTTTTCTCAAAAGCATCGTTTCTAGAAGACTAATGAGATAATCAATTACAAATTCCCATCAACATCAACAAAAATAAATTGTAAATCTAAATTAAACTAGGATTGTTTTTAATAAAAACAGGTAAGAACTACACACTGATATTTTTGAAAATCAGCTCAACATTATTTCATTAAAATACAAATAAAATTTTAAGGTAACAAGGCCAATTTTTCTAACTAGAAGTTAGAAAACAAGGGAATATTTCTAAAGTTCCACATTTGCGCAAAACAAAAAAAATCCACATTCAGTGTTTCACAACATGACAGCCCCAGGTTATTTCCAGCACGCCAAAGAAAACACGGCCAAGCAAAATGGGGATCCGTCTGGCTGAGATGATTCTTCCCATCGGCTCAGCACTGATTTTCTCTGATGCGTTCAAGCACACAAACGCAACGACCTGACTAAGGAGCGCTAATGTCCGACCATTACAAGCCTGACATTGGGAAACATTTTTCAAATTTCTGGAAACTTTTCCAGCTTTGACCACCAACTGAGTCATGGAGAAAAACAAATTTTCTCTTTGACAATGAGGCAGCTTCCAATACTTATGTTAAGCAGACTGTCATCCGTCAGAGCCAGACATTTGTAGCATTACAAGGACTTTGGCTGAGACATAACACCAAAAGCTCGCTTGGATGAGAGGTGGTTTCAAAAATAAATAAAGCCTTAAAGAGAAGGAATTATAAACATTCTGACGTGAAGAACGAGGGAAAGCCCTCCAAACAATCTGTGGCATGTAGTATTTTCAATTCCTTTGCTGCTTGACACAAAGACGCGTGTCAAACAACTGAGGAGACAAACGGGGGGATGACAGAGGAATGGAAAAAAGAGGGAGCATGGAGGTGAGAACATGGGGAATTTTCCATTCACAGAGGAGTGAGATATACATACAGCCATGCACCAACAACTACATGCTGCATATTGCATAAATACCTCTAAGTGTTTGGATCTGTTTTCCAAAATATGTCCATATAGAGTGGATGCAGACATAAATGCAGATGCAGAAATGCAGTGGGGATGTGTGGCTAAGACGGAGTGACTGAAAGCAAAAGAACGTGTCCTGGTTCACAATCGCAATCTCTCCTAAAACAAACTTGCAGCACCATGGGGACATGAATGAAGTATTCCGTCAGCTGACCTCCTGGTCGCCTCTGCCCATGGCTGACATGGTCTCCTAACACAACAATGCAGCCTTTGCTAGAGTGATGCTGTCTGGCTTTTCACCGGTGAAACTAGACTTGGCACAAATTCCCATCTTCCACAGCTTGACATTATTGCCAACATCTTCTTTTGAAAGACTATTAAAAGAAGAACAATAAAACCAACAATGTGTAAATATAAAAAAGGGTGAAAATAAGCAGCAAAGAAGAGTCATCACAGTGTATTCACAACACTTCTGGAGTTCAGACAGAAGAAACTGACTTGTGTGTCTCCAAAGGCAGGAGTGAACATTATCTTTGCTAAACAAAAATAAAAAAAAACAAAAAAACAACCTATTTCTACAATGCTCACTGTACAATTCATGCAGCTAACTGAAAAACTGAGGAGTTTGCATTTGAAATGCTATCCGTTTTCAGGTTCTGATTCACTTTATTGACAAGAGGCCCGGTTTGTGATAGAGCCCGGGTCACCCACCATTCATCAATTTCACCCTTGTTGCAGAGATGCCAAACCTTGGCCACTCATGAAACTGTTTTACTGTGGCTTGTATTAAAGGACATTCAGTTGATATCGCTCCTGCTGCAATTAGGGCATAAATGTGATAAAGGCTCACCGCAGGAAGCCGACTTTGTTTCCACAAGCTTCACTCTTCCGGTCTCGTTACGAATCCTGCTGTCTGTCTTGTCCACGAGATGTGCAAGGTCATCTATAATCTCTGAAACAAAGAGGAGGACAAAAGGTCACAAATGTTCATTTCTGCACTCTTTAGTTTGCGCTTACAACCTCATCAGATGTACCGCATGCTCATGACAGCGGAGGAATTCTATGTGTTGCATGGTTTTACATTAAATGTCCATCATACATTGAATGCCTTTTCCATATGGCCAAAAGTCTCAGCTTTCATCAGTGACAGGTGCTGGCCCTGAGTGTGTGGAAATGACACTTGAACTCTCATTTTTTTTGGAATAGCACACTGAAAAATCCTTTAAAGAATGTGCAGAATTCACACCCCACCTGCTAAAATGAATCTTGTAATAGACCTCCTGCAAAAAAACAAACCCCTATTTAATGTAGCTGGCTTACGCAAATTGATAACATTTACAGAACAATGTGGTAAAGTCTCATTAGCTACCTCTTCAATTGTATTAGTACAGTGTGACTTATTTTTAGGAGCTTTAGGGGAGTTTTGTATAATACTTGGATTAAAGTTACCGGATTTTCCTTCTTGATGATAGTAAAGTGCAGTTGTTTCTGGGTTGTTCTGCAGTTTTTGAAGTATCTGACAGAAAGTTTGATTTTACATTAATTAATACTGCATCTTACTCAGAGCTGAAACAGTATCACCCCCAAAAGAATGCAAAATAATGATCACAATTTACCCATAACATAGCTAAAAACAACAGTATAAATGTCTTAGTCTCCCCAACTACGCTCTCTTTAAAACAGACAACACATATGATACTTATGTACACGATTCAATAGTCATTATTCATCAAATTGTCATCCCAGATCCATATCTGGCTGAAACCGCTGGAAGGTTTCAACAGAATTGGTGTAGGTGTGTGTCTGTGTGTATGTTTTAGGAGGCTTTGCCCAAAACAGTGACACCCCAGCGTGCCTCCAGGATGTGTTTGACTAACTCTGCCTGTTATGGTAGGATGCATTCCCAGAGCAGGCACAGCAACACAGAGAAAATGCTTGTTTTCTCTGACTGACTTAAATGCAATCTGACTCAGTGTGGCTAATTCTGTTGTGTTTATTCAGGAGATGATTTCTACTGAGAATTTCAAGAAAGAAGGAAGTAAAAACAGCTATTTCATTCAGCACTGCTCAAGTACCTCTTGTTGTAGTGCAGGGGGTCTAACCACAACTGGCCCCACTAAGACTGGCTTTGCAGAGAGGCTATTTCTTTGCTGCCAACTAAAACACACACATCCCTGGATGTAACTGGTTCACTTGGTGATCACACGTGTCTGTGATAAAACTCAAGGCAGTTGTATTTAGAAAAAGTTGAACGTCTTGGGAAAAGTTTCTTTCATCAATGCCTTTTTTCTTGGCCTTCGGACGCTGATTCTAAACAAAGTTACCCTGCGTGATTGGAGAGAGGGCATTCGGGGACATTTCTCCCAAAACCTCAAAGTTCTACCAGTTCTTAAATTGAGTGTAAAACCCAACAAACCATTTGAATGCATGAATAAAGAGAACTTGAAAAAAGAAAAAAAGACAACGCTGTTGAATTTTAGGCTGTGGAAGACAAGCCAGTCCAGCACTAATCCTAAACTTGTCATTCAATCTGACGTGTTGAGAGCGAAGACACATAAACAGACTATTTTCTTTTTCCTAACAGTCCTCTAGTGCAGCAATAAGACTGACAGGTATTTATTCAATATGGGCTTCTTTATCGCTCAGACACTAACGATGATGATGGATCTCTAATGACTTTTACTGCTGTGTCCGACATAGTTGCCTATTACACAACTGATCAGTGTTTGACACAAGCTAAAAAAATGATCATCATCATTTGGAATACTTGGAACCTCACTTCAGTAGAATTCATAGTAAACTGAAATGAAGATTGTTGAGCAAACACTGATCACTGACGAGACGGATAAGGCATCAATATCAATTGTGCACGAATGACGGGACTGTAATCTTCATGTGGATAAAGGCAACCTTCACAGCATGTGGTCAGGTATCAGTGATGGGCCACTAGCTGGAGTTAATAGTCTACTTTAGGGAGCTAAGTCACAATGTCATGTTCATGAAAACGATTTTTAAAAGACATAAGCAAAAAGCCAACAGCCAATAAGGGGAAGTCTGATCATTGCCAGACTTTTCCACCATCCGCCTTCTTATGGCCAGGTGCCACAGAACAATGTGTCGGTGATGAGCATGAGGGTGCCAGCAGCGTGAGGCGGGGACCACCCTGTCACTGGCACGGCAGCTCCGAACCAGCTGCTGCTACACTTCATCACTACTGCACCACTTCATTAGCAAGGACACCCGGGAGGGGGCGACACATTCAGACATGAAGCGTTTATAAGGAATAGGATACAGAATATGTGATTTTATGCTGATTTTTATTGATCTGGACTGGGTTGTAAATAATGCAAAATAATAATTAAAAAAAAAGTATTTATTTCTCTTTATACATATGGTGACACAGACTGACTCAGACACACCAAGATTGATAATAAAAGCAGGAACACTCACACTCGCAACATGGCTTCTGTATCGTTCACAAAGAAGCCAGAATACTTAAGACTTCAGCCATTTAAGCAAATCAGAGGAGTTGCTGATTACTGGAGGCAAAAAAGGAACCACCTCAGAGGAATTAAACAAATTGACAAATCCTATTTACAGTCTTGCGACTTCATCTTTATGCACGCTAAACTGGAATCATTCCACCACCATAACTGAGTATTACATGAAGGAGAAAGCACAAGCGTGGATCTGTTCAGTTAGGAAGATGAAACAATCTCACCCGGGCCTGACGGGTGCACTGCCACTGCCTCTACTGCCCACTGGTGGTCTGAGAATTTGGTTGCATGATGGAGAAGATATTATAGTTTCAGCAAAAAGCTTCAAATTCAGCCCTTGTATGGAAAGCTAAGCTATAAAGTTTCACAAGCTGATGAAATCTATTCCATAAAGCAAAAGAAGCTAGCAACCATTGTTATGTCTACATCATTCAGGGAGAAAAACGTGTGGCTCAAGTGTGTAACAAAACTGGAGGCTATTACTGAGGCTGGAGTGAAACAGATGAGAATGATTAGATAACACATCAAAAGCCTCTTTTAATGGCATGTGTTTGTTCAAACAGCACCAACAATAAAGCAAAAGCAGACTTTACACAATCTACAGTAAGTGCCAAGTGGCCAATAAAAGGCTTATTTGATTTTGAAACTGTTTTTCATCTTTTGTTAGCGGGCTCTTATCATCTTAGCCAGCATTTCTTGTGTGATTGCAATGATACAGGATTATCAGGAAAAAGATCAAATGGATATCCACTTCTTTTTTTTTTTTTTTAATAAACACTATTATCGGTACTTATTAAGTGCTTTTACAATGTTAGATCTACAGTAACTTCAATCATGGCAAGGAAGTTTAAAGAGAAAAAAAATAGCCACAATTTTCTCAAGCATGACAAAATATAGCAGCATTATTCTTCATCACCTTAAATCATGCCGATTACACTAAAACTTAAAAAGAAAAAAAAAAGTACTTAAATGTTCTGACTTTAATTAGATTTACCCGCACCGCTCCTAACCTGTGTGGTCGATACTGATGTCTCTCTCGAAATGAATCTCCGCCTGACCACCAGCCTTTGAGCTTCTCCTGCAGATATAAATGTGGCGTGTGTGCCAGTCACAACCTGACAACATGTGCTGGACATGTGGTACCGACTTTCAATACATACAGTGATCTCACACTTATGCTCTCAAACATAAGCGCTCACAGAGAGCAGATGTATATATGTGCACTTGCAGAGACACATAAACACCTTAAAATGCCCAACAGATGAAGGTGCAATCTCTCCCCTCTGCTTAAATGGGAACCACGTGCTGGTTTTGGGTTGAGGCAGACTTAGTAAAGTAAGCCCTTCCACTCATTATGCGGGGTGACCCATGCTTTCCTGAGGTGGTGGGGAATGTGCGGCTGCGCTTTGCTCATCCTCCCTTTAATGTAGCCGCAAAACCAGAGTGGTTAGAAGCTAAATAAACAGTGAGGAAGATTTGCACCCATTGTCACTTTTGCTAGCCATACAAACCTGCCAGGCCAAGTCTGGGTCCATCAAAAGGTACTATTATAGGGAAGGGAATCCTTTTCCCAGACCCAGAAGAAGCAGTTGCCAGAATTGCTGATTTTTCCAACCACCAGTAACCATTAAAGCATACTGCACAGCTAATGTGTCTCTCCTGGATGATATTCTCTTGAAAGAGGTCTCCAGCAACTGCAGCAGCTCATCAACATCAGCTCACTATTAAATTGTCTGCAATACACACAATTAAGATAGAAACCCCACTCAAAACAAGAGAAAATTATGTCCACAATTTAACAAGACTGAGCTGTATATTTGTTAAAATTTGCTTGTTGAAGGTAAATATCTGAAAAACTGGATTCAGTTCACAGTGACAAGTTTTTTTTAGATACGGTCAGGTGGCTTTATAGTCCGTCAAATTCCTTGACACATCACAGTCATGCTGGATTTTCATATTTAAGCGAATAAAATGCAAGATGATGACTGCTGGGGAAGGCTCCGCTCCCACCCCCACCGTTTGACGACTTCATATTTTTATAATACTGATATTGGGAGTGTGAGAAATCACAACAGCATGTACTTTCTTCCTCTGTGTTTTGTCTTTTTAATGGGTGAACGCAGAACTGTTTGTGAGAAGGCCCGGGCATGCCAGCGTGACGTCCACGAGTGACGTGGAGGATGGCTGGAAACAGAACAACCTCGCCCAGTCTCAGCAGAGTCCCGTTGGCGGACATCTGGATGTCATCCCTGTCGACAGATGAGCCAAGCAGAAGTGACCACACCTCATGCTGTGCGTGAAATTGAAGTCCACTGCCCGTCTGCATTCCATTAATCGGTACAGAAACACTGCAGTATGCAACGGAAAGCAGCAGAACTTGACAATTCTGTTAACCGATGATATGGAAAGCCTTAAAATTATTTTAAGCTATGGGTGTATTTTCCAATGTCTTCAAAAAGTGCTGAATAATTTCAAAACTTCTGTAAGTAAAATAATGGCTCTAACCTGTGATCTGCCCACGACCAAAAGAGCTGCAGTCTATTTCATGTGTGGCACTATGGGGTCAAGTCTGTATGACAGAGGTGCAGATTAAGCATTTATATGCAGTTAACATACTTTCCCTGACATGAAAGTATACCGAATAGTGACCTCAAACGATAGCAAGCACTACAAAGAAACCTGCGCCACTGTTCATTTGACTAGCAGGACTGCTGTGTCTGTTTGTGGCCTTTAATGTGCTGCCTTTAGAACAACAACTGTCACCAGCACACATTTGTTCCAGATGGATTTTGTCATGAGTTATGAGCTGGCTACAAAAAGCAAAAAACACCACGGAGGAAGATCCTTATTAGAACTGAATGATGAAAAATTCCTTGATGTGCTTAAGTTTCTAACTGAGTAGTTAGTATCAAGTCAAATCCACATTTTTCAGTTATTACACTGCATTTTCGTATAAAGGACATAATATATAATCTGAAATGCGCTTTTTTTTTTCATTTATAAATAGATGTCATCACTCATTAAATCATCACCAACTTGAAAAGCTCTAAAAACAGATGTGTCACCCAACCTTGTCCACCAGAACCTGGGCATATTTTACACAAAGATAAATTAATAGCTTTAAAAGGTGCATATAAAACAACAAATAATACATTTAACCAAGCGAGGGCATTAAAATGGTTACAATACTATATTAATCAACGAACATCAAGTCTTTGTAGAATCCTTAGCATTCTTAAAACAATGGTTACGATTGCACTCGTCATGTTTTCAGATGATATATAGATATATATATATAAAAAAGTTTCACCATTAAACAGTCAATAAGCATCAGCCTTCAAAGGTATCATTTCATACATTGCTTCCATTGTTTATTGTTCTGAGTCAAAGCTCAGTCATTCAATCTAGAAGTCTTAAAAAACCGTGAGGCTCATTGGGAGCTTGACATTCCACTGATGACAGCATTCTTTTGAACATCACATCACCACCATTTGGATTTCTATTCCATCTGGAAAACACGACTCACCACTGCCAGCCTCATTTTCAAACGGAGCAAATCAAAAGCGGCAGGCCCGGCCACAACGGCTCTCTGTGGAGTGTCATCATTAGTGCGGTTTATTTGCCCACCGAACAGTTTGTAACAAAGTAAGCGGGAAAGTGAATTACTGCTGGCTACAGTTCTGCACCACTTCAGAGCCTCACACCTCTGCTGAAGCACAATCAAATCAGTGATCCAATTTTATAAATATTTTTAGTTTCCTGTTGCCTGCTGTACAAGTCTACATCTATTTAAAATCTGCTCCAACTGTAAGCAATTGAAAACTAACCCCTGAAGATATCAGCGTCTCACAAGTCAGAAGAATTTAACAGGAAAAATCCTAAAATGCAAGCAAATCTGACTTACAACTTTTCCACCTCCTTAAAGACAAGACTTTTTAATAAATGAACCCATCTCTTAAAATAATGTCAAAGAAGAGTGAGTTGGAAGAACATGTTCATTCTGGCTGAATTCAAGTAAAGAAGCACAAACGCCTTATCTGTCTGTCTGTCGACACACAAGTTTGCCCATCTCGATCCTGTCCTGGAGCGAGGGCTTTGAGTTCGTCTCTAAACCTCTGAAAAGGGTCGTCTTCCACGCTGACCTGAGCCGGATTTGTTTCCCCCAAAAGGAAGTGAGCGCAACCTCCACTGCACTTGGGTCATGAGCTAGACTTGAGCAGGCAATCTACAAAAAGCTTAATCTATTTATAGGAAAACAAAGCCACAGTACAATGATCAGGGGGGAAACAGGAATCCTGCAAGACAGAGAGACAGCCGGATCAACGAGGAGCTTTACCATCAACCCGCTTTAATACCGAAATCAGCTTCCTGTCCCATCCAAAAATCTGCTTAATTTACTTTGCTCAGAATCACATGATGAATTTGGAAGCTTGTGTCCAAAGTGTCTGTAAATGGAGGCAGACACTGTGTAGTGGACACACAAGCAAACCTAGAACGGTTGTTTGTTGTTCTGCTGGCTCGCACACGTCTTGTACTTTACATATTAGCCTGAAAATGAAGTGCAATTCCAGCTGGAGAGGAATGTTTTGTTTGCGCAGGATTGGCTTAATTTGTACATTAAGATTTGGGTTCAGGTCCGGTTCTGGTTACATGCATTAATCGTACAGAAGTGTAAGATTACATGTTAATAGCTAGGGTTGGGTTAAACACCACTGAAGAAGAATGGGCCCTTTCCTTGCATGGAAGAGTCACATGCCAGGTGTGCACATTCTCACGTGCTTGTTGCTTTCCAGCACACATTAAATGTTTGCTCACTTTCACTTTTTAAAGAGTCAGCATGACCTATAAATGCAGTCTAAACTGTCAAAATGTACAGGAAAAAATATCTCCCATAATTCAGCATAATTAAATACTGTATAGGAGAAAAGCGAACAGATGGGACTGGGATGAGAAATGGAAGGGCAGTAGAGGGTCAGACAAAGGGAAGAAACAGGTATGTACAGAGTCCAGAGTCCTGTAGGCCCAGTGAATCATTGTCTGGTGTCAGAGGTAGGCCTGAAGAACCTACACCTCAGCCATAAATAGCTCAGACTGATCCAGTAGAGAAGCTCAAACTAGGAGGAGGTCAGGAGACCAGTTGCAGTGCAGTTGCACTCCATGCAATATTGTATCATCATAACATAATACAAATCTAAATTAGACATGCATAGTTTTTCCAAAAAATAAAAAACAAAAAAAACGGTCAATTTCAAATAATGGAAACAATGACATCAAGCATGCAAGAACTTCATGTCCATATTTAATTTAATTTTGTTTTTCCCAACAGCACAAAGGGAGTGTACTTTAGTCTAAAGATGTGCACGTGTGTTTGTGTGTGTGCCAAACATCATTGTCTTCACGCAGAGCTGAAGAAAGCTCATTTCAGATATGACAAAAACAACCCTGTAGAAGAAGTTTTCCCAAGACTTTGGCTGCTGAAATGGGACTGTGTGTGCATGTGCGTGCTCCAACAATATGGGTTCTTAGATGAGACTGTACCGTTCTGTTCATCCAGCTCATTGCCAATATCCTGACCCATTGTCTTCTGTCGGCTAATAACAGCTGCTAGTGCATCCAAGCCTGCATCCTGGGCTGCAGACAAGAGGAAAGAGCGAGGGAGAGGCAGAGAGCGGGAGAGACGACGTTGAAATTGTAAATTGTTACGTTTAACACAAGATAGTTCCAGTCACTGATGAAGGGAGGATGAAAATGGGGAAGTTAAAATGCAGGAAAGTGTGTGTAATTTTTTTGACAGTGGACACCAATATGTACCTTCAATAATTCTTTGTTGCTGTTGTTTGATATCTCCAAAAGTCAGGCCTTTGGTCTCCTCTGTTTCATTGATGAGCCAGGGGTTTGCTGTAACACTCCTATTTGCCCCTGCCCCCTCGGCAATGAGTGCTGACCTGTGAATCAGAATCAAATCAACAACTTTTTGTGAGTAAGTCCTTTTGGTAATTATTCTTTTAGCTATAGTGAGAATAATGCTGTGAATGGTTTGTTACCCAGCAGCACTACCAAAACTACAGCTGAAGTAGTGTCTGAAATCTTAAATGAGTGCTCAGTTTTGGGGTGCACACTGAAAAACAGCATCACCAAAGCACATCTGCACAAAACATGTTTCATTTTGCCTCCTCTCCTCTGAACCTCATTCAACAACAAAATGCCCCAAAAAGCATTTATTTACTCAATTTGTCTTTTAAGTGTTTGATAACTGAAGAAATCCAGGTTAGCTTGTGCAGTGTTTAAACAGAGCACGTTAATCTATCACAGACCTGTGGACTGCTGGTGAGCATTTGGTGTGCTATGCTCAAAGATGCTGGGTGGTTTATAAGCCATTCTTCAGATAATAGCTTAAAGCTGTGGAACTGCATACATGTAGCTTCATCAGTACCTAAGAACATTGTAACACACTAATCCTAAGGGGTTCTTCTGCAGTTTTAATGGTTTAGGAGCTAAAAACATTTTATGTTGAATTTTTAGGGGGATTAAAAGTTTCTGAAACGGTAAGAAAAGACTCAAGAGAGCACTCAAAGTACTGGCTACCCAAGGCTGATACGCTCACAAGAACAGGTGAGCTGCTCTAGTGTCTCTGACATGTTTGATTACGATAAGAATGCAGGACAGGCCTACACTTACTCCATGAACTGCCCTGTGTGTCAACATCCCATTAACAATGCAGTGCGGAGCACCAAAATCAGGCGGGCACTACCGAGGAGTCAATGGTGCTGACTTTAATGACTTAGACAGGCTAGGTTTAACTAATTACAGCCATTTCCACGACAATCAACGGGTGCTGGATATGAAGGGCAATGGGGTGAACCAAGCCCTCAAATGAAGGCGCCATGCCATTCTTTAGCTTAGCTTGAAATGGAGATGCAGAGGGATGTATTGTTTCACACAGATAGCAGTCACCTCTATAACCTCTATCTAAATCCTTCTCTCCATAGTTCTCACCAAAAGAAAGGTCAAAAAAGAACAGCTTAGGGTATCCAAGCATGGCCAATCCATTCCCTCCCACATTCTGTCCTCAGACCACACAGTGGGAATGGTCCTACCCACAAATCTAAATTACCCACCACATATCACTATTAAACTTAGGTCTACCTTAGCAAACAAAAATCCACAAGATCACATGAGTACAGCTCACTAAGCTAAGTTATTAACAGAGTCCTTTAAGACTTTTACACACTGCCTCTTATGTAATTAGGTGTGTGGTCTGTAAAAAGATAAAAGCCTGTGCAAAGCACCGCTAAGTAGCTCAACTCCAAAACAAAAGAATATGAGAAAGGTATTGTTATATAAAATCACAAAAAGATCAGATGATAAAGTCCTGGTTCCAATAACTCTCCCCATTAGAATCATCTACAACACTGAACATACATTTTATCCCCCCCCACAAAAAAAAAAGGTAAGTAAGCATGATGACACCATTTCCTCTTTCAGTTCAAACAAATATCACCTGGGTCAGAGTAGGTTTACACATCACACAGACTAACGAGTGTCTGCAAAAGTTTTCAGGTCCGTCACACTGAAGTAACATCAGCCAGATAGAAGATAAAACACTGTGATATCCACTTCTTTTCCGATGCTGTTCAACTACAGCTCAGTGGACAGTGACTGTAAAATCGCTTCCTTTCATACTTTTTCATATGATACACACATATTTGAATTTGTGTGTGTTTGTGTATTTCAGGAAGAGCCAATTGTGAGATTAACAGTGTGAAACAACAGACAGAAAGACTTCCTATCAGCACACAGACAGGTCACGCAAGAACTGTTACAGAAAAGAAGGAAACCAGACCTATAACCTATCTGGTCAAGAATGCAGGAAGGAGAACATGGTTAAATGATTTTTAATTAGGTGATCTCGCAACCAGCAGACAAGCAGAAATTGGTGTTAGGTGAGCTGTTACTACTAATTATTTATTTATATTTATAGCGTATTTCAATACGTGTAATACTTATTTTCCAACCAGTCAGTGATAATAAAATATAATATAACAAAACCTGGAAGGGTCAGGGTCTATGATGTCTCCCTTGAAAGCAGAATTAAGGTGCCTCTCTCTGGTCAGCAGGTCATCAATCAGGTTCTGCCATCTATCAGCTTCTGCCTGCATTCTGATGAAGCCGTGTTAAGATCATTACAGCCAAGGACTCGGATACAACGGACATACTGTAGGCACATTCAAAACAAGAGGGTGCCCTCTATCGGCCAAAAAACGAAACAGCTGACAGGTACAATAAATCTTTAGCCTCAAATTGTAATCCGAAATTCAAATGCTATGTAGATTTCATGACATTTACAGCCTGAAAAATTGGAATGGGGGGAAGGATACATGCGCCGAGATGATGATGCTCGCAGCAATCCATCCTTCAGCTGGCTAATATTCTGCTTCAGTTTCTGCAGTGATGCTCTTAGTGTCATGTTAATCTGAAAACACAGGCAATATTCAGTCCAAATGATAATTTTGGGAGAAGTGTGTACAATAATGTAATTCATTGTAAATATGAAGGAAGTTCTGTACCTTTGCAGGGTTGCCCCCGGTTCTCAGCTGCTTGGAGCGTTCATGAATATTTTCTGCTATTTCCTGGGCCAAGCGACATGTTGCATCATAGTTCTGTAACCTATTGCAGCATTCAATGAATCAAAGGTAATTTAAATGATATAGCCAAACATGAGACAGCAACAGGAAAGACAACATTACATTCAGGAAGAAAGAAGAAAACCAGTAAAACACAGAAGGTCTTAAGTGGACGCAAAAGTAATTACTGATTACTGACATTTAGTCGAACTCAATGTTGTCACGTCGACTTAAACGATAAACGTTTACATTGTGGTGCTGCTTCGTCACATTTTCTTTAAATGTTTGCTGTCTCAACTTAAACGTAATAAATGAGCATGCGCTTTCGATTAATCATGTGACTTGCGATTATGCTATCATGTTTGGCCAAAGATATAAAATATTCGCGAATTTCCTTAATCGTATACCTTACAGCGTTCGTAAACACACAACTAGGTGCTTTATATTTTCTAGTTTGAGCGATATGGCCCAAACAGAAAGTTATAACAAAAATGTTTAATTAATGTTAGGCTAGCTATCACTCTAGCTAGCGTCAAAACGAAAGACCAGCTGACTGTCTACAGCTGTCTCATTCTAAAGAAAACACGAAACCAAATATTATAAAGCAAAAATCCAATTACTCACCACGGATCCTGAGACATTGCGATATACGCTTTGTTTTCCTAGAAAGTTAACTTCTAGTTAACTAACTAGGAAGCATTCAGTTGTCTTTCACACCAGTGTTGTTTGGGTATGACGCCACTACGGAGCTCTGCGAGGGACAAATGACCAAAAAAACGCGTTTTCTGGTGTTAAAACTGAAAAATGTCGTTGATACCATTGATTGGATGTACAGTCATGAATTACCTTAGATACTAAATATTTTCAAATGCTGGCGAATGTCCATCGTGATAGGTTGTAGACATACTCCATATTTCACTGCTGCATTTAGCACATTATTTGCAATTACATGCAAAATGTAATTACACTTTTTTTTTGCTTAATAAAAACCAAAACAAAATGCAACTTTAAGGTTTTAATACACATGGCTACAGAAATGTATTGGGGGAGTGCGTGTAGTTAAAATATTTGTATTATAATTTTTAATTTTTTAAAAATTAAATTACTCAATCTTCGAAAATTGAAACAAGAGTGTTGCTGTATGATTTTGAGCCCTTTTTTTATGTAAAACCCGCATTGAACTATAGGAGTTGTAGAAGTGTTGTTTAATATCCAAACACAACTTGTGTTTGCATCAAAACATATATCTGTTGTGTAAAATAATAGCTGTTTGAGGACTTCTTGGAAGTGACTCATTTGAAATTTTGATGCTAGACATCATGGAGTTTCACAGAATAACTCAGTTTTCATGGTCAATATATTCACTGTCCTCTTTCTGATGACCTAATTATCTGTACCATGTGTTTTTATTAGAGCCAGTGCATAGTCTGGTCTAATTCCTCAGTAAAATCAGTTCATGTAACGTAACCCAAGGTTGCATCAATTAAAGGAAATGGGTTGTTTAAATGACAAGTAATGTTTAAAAAGCGTCCTTGTTGTGTTATGTGATATAGAAAAGGCCTTGTTTTTGTCTTGTTTCTTCTCAGAATGAGACACTGTTAGCTGCCTAAAGTAAAAATACAGGAGAATCACTAGTTTCTTTCCACTTTCATCAGCTGACCTGACCATAAACACAGTGCATGCTTTAGTTTACCTCACCTGGGCCCTGCCCCCATGCTTATATAAAAACCATCATCACCAGAAGGTGCTGCTTCAGGCACACTTGGATTTCTCCAAAGAATTCAGACTTAAAATCAGATGAGATGATTCACATTTCAAGAACACCAGAGTTCTCCAATTGTGGAAGCATGAACTGCACATCGCCTGATCAAGGAATTGCTTCTATTACAGGAGGCAGGAGTAGGCAGAGGTCTCACTCTTATTACAGCCCAGAGGACTGTAAGAACTATGGCGCCCAGGTCCAAACGGCAGAAACAAACCTCAGACCACGTTCCAGGTATGTTCACACTCTCAACTTCTAGTGCATATCATGTCTCTTTCCGTAATATAAGCATATATTTTAATCCGCAGTGAATTACATACTCCCCAGGTCATTTTACAGTTTTGAGACTTCAGGATCTGATGTCGGACCACAGAGAGAGTGGTCCAGATTCTTTCAGCAATTCCAAAAGGAAAAAGAAGGGGGTGGAGGTAATGGTCCACTCACCTCTAAGAAATCCAAGCCTAAACTGAACAAAACCTCATCAAGAGAACTGAGTGGTAAACATTTTATTGGAGTATTTTTTTTATTTTATTTTTTTTAAATATGATATTTCTTTTGAAATATACATTGTTTTAGGAGATAAAACTATGCATTTTGTCAGGGAGTAAAGGCAGTCTCAAGGCAGTAGCCATGATCACCATCTCAGAGTCGGACAGTTGGGAAATTAGCTCCAGTTCTGGGATGAAGTATGGACAGTTTGTGGACTGGGAAAGAATTGACCCTGAATCGGCGGCCAGATACATGCAGATCCTACAGAGCAGTCACCAGCAGCTGAAAACCATGGGCCGAGAAGGATTCTGGGCCATGCCCCACACACTGAGAGCCAAAGCTTATTATCACATCATCCATGGCATCAATTCCAGGTTAGGACGGTTGCGTGTATTTCAATTCCTCTGTGTATGCATGAGTGATCACTGACTAGAATGTGGATTGATGGTATAGCTGCACCGGGCCTGTCGCTCCAGACAGAGATATCTACTACGATCTGGCTAAGAAGCTGTTTGGAGAACAGAAAATTAGCACACACCCAGTTCCAGAGTACATGGAGGTGGGAGAAATACCCAGGTACAGTATGTACAAAACACATACTCTACACTAAAATTAAAACCTTAAGAGGTGGCTTGCTGATTGTCAAATGTTTGTTGTATTTGTCCTGTCCAGATATTGTCTCAACAAAGCAGGCCTGAACTCAGTAAAAAAGCTCCTTCTTTGCCTTGGTAAATATTTCCCCAACATGAACTTCTGCCCCGTCGTGCCTGCACTGGTTTCTCTCCTCCTCCACTTCAGTGAGGATGAAGCAGAATGTTTCCACAGTGTGTCCCGACTGATCTGCTTCAATGACCCGAACAAGCGTTACATTGACCAGACCTTCCTCACCTACCGCGCCTCCTGTATGACCTTTGGAGACCTCGCCAACAGGTGCTGCAAAGGCATCCGTAAGCTGATCGCCAGCTCACACCAGAACCTCTCTGAGTTTTACTCGGACTGGATCACGTGGATATTTGCAGACCTGCCGTTCACATATGCCATCAGAGTGCTGGATGTGTACCTACTTGAAGGCTATAAGGTCTTATACAGGTCTGTTGCTGCTGCAATGTCACAAACAGACTCCTTTTGTAACTGTACTGATAACACAATTACACATCTGCAGGGTGGCGCTTGTTTTGCTCGGCCTCTACAAAGTGTCTGTGTCCTCCCGAGTGGCAGATGTGGAGGACTTCAGGACGGATATGAAGAAGTTTGTGGAGAATATTGCTCGCCACAGCACAGTTGAGAAACTCTTAGAAGAGGCTTTCATGATCCCTATGGCTACACGGATGGAGCTCAACCTCCTCTTCAATGCCAATAAGGATTCACTCACACAAAAAGGCATCAGCGTACACCAGAAGAGGTGAGATTATAAAGGATATTTCTGTGAAACTAAAAGGATTAGAAGAGATACATGCTTCAGAAAATGGTTAATGTACATTATACTGTATATGAGCTAAGAAAAATACCCTGACTTTTTTCTATTTTTATAAAGGCAGTCGGTTGAGATGGTGGATTTTAGCAACTTCACCTCCAGTGTTGTGACGAAGACTGAGATGAGAGTGGTCTGGGCTTGGATACCGGAGCGCTTTGCACTATTCAGTCCTGTTAGGCTGTTTAATACAGCAGAACACGGAAGAAGTCTTGCTTCGTACGTAACCTTCCTTGGTTCCTCCTTTGTACCTTTGGGAAACTGCTCCTCAGATAGCTAAAGGATTGTTACTCAATGGGTATAAATGACAAAAAATGTTCTCTCTCTGCTGTCATCTTTATCTGTAAGTGTTTTTGAAAAGGAGGCCAGGTCACAATGGGCGAAGAGTGCAAAACACCACTGTCCCCGTCTACTCATGCAACAGAAGGCTATGTGTTTTCACTGTTAACAAGTTTGTTTTGACTGTTAAAGTGCTGCTTTGGTTGCCCCAAATAGAATTTCATGGAAAACTCCATGGAAAAAAAAAACAAAAACAAAAAAAAAAACCCAACCTATTTTTTAAAGGTTGTATCGTGCTATGCACCAGCAATATTTTGTATAAAAGACCATCACGAGATTTTCTACCAATGAATATAACATATACAATATGTGTACTGTACATGCCTGCAGATGGCATGTCATTTTCTAATTTTATTAACTGTATGTAGCCACCTTTGTTAAAAAAAAAAAAAAAAAAATCACCTTTTTCCATTTACAGGTTCTATTCATGTGTGGAAGGACATGAACCAGTCGTCTTGATTATCAAAACTTTGGATGAAGAGGTGATCATAATAAATCTTTAATTTTTATCTTAGGTTTGTGACAGAGATTGAAATTGACCTTTTCTCAGGTCTTTGGTGCCTTCCTGTCAACAGACGTTTCAGAGAGGAGAAGGCATGATGCTGAACAACTTCAATATTTTGGAACAGGAGAATGTTTTGTGTTTACGGTGAGACACATATGTGCACGTCACGATTTCGGGTTGGGTCATGCGGCAAGTAATACTTCCTGTGAAAAGTAAGCTCTTTCAGGAATTCATCAGAAGAAATTTACTTTCAATTCCAGCTTCTTCCTGGTATGGAACGATACCAGCAGCCCATGGTCAACATCATGACCAGACGAGCTTCCCCTCAGCACGTACAAGCCAGCAGCAGTACCCTCTCCAAGTTGTCAAACAATGGCACGTGCGCCACTTCTCCCCCCACAGCTGCCACAACGCTAACGTGTCCTGCCGGAACTCCCCAGGACCCCATTTACCTGACCATCCCCTTCACTGCACCGTCAGAGGAACATGTCTCAGAGGTAGTGCCAAAGAAACCCAAGGAACAAGAAGCGTCCATGTTCATAGCATGCAGCGACTATCGGCTCATCATCGGTATGAAGAGCAGTACAGTACTTTATCTGATGAGAGCAGGGGTGGTTAATGGTGGGCTGACATGCTGTGTCTCTCCTCTCTTAGGTGGTGATGGGGGTCATGCTCTTTGTCTGCAGCAAGACCTCGAGGAAGGATTTTCCGAGGTTTGTGACACATTCAAGAGCAAACCGCTCTGCAAGAGAAATTTCAGGATTCAGGCTCTGGAAGTGTGGGGCATCCAGAACTCTATTTCACTGTATCCTGGCTTACCATAGCAGTAAGATAACCTTCATGCATGTTTAGCATGTTTTCCCTGTCATTTTAAATGCCATTTTATTTTGCATTGATGTTGATGGCAATTTAAAACATTTTATTTTACTGAACAGTAAAATGTACATTCATGCATATATTGTGAAGTACCTGAGTAAAATTTAACTTGAAATGTGCACACGTTATAAGTTTTTGTGTAGCACTGTATTACATAGAGTATGTTCAATTACTGGGCTTTATAAGCTTATAGAAGTTTGTATTTCAGAAACCTGAGCTGTTAAAATTACTACTTAATATTGTATAAGAATGACAGGTGAAAAGAAAATTAACTGAAATATAATGAGTATCAATTTGTGCATGATGATCACCTTTGATTAAATAAATGTTGTCTTCTGAGCTTAATTTCTGATTTTTAGAATATTTCTTACAATTCCTGACAATTATATGATCAACAGTGCAAATGAGAAGATGCTGATATTCTGTATACTTGTTGACAGCCCAAAAGGCTTGGGTAAGAAAAAAAAAATAAATAAAAAAATACAAAAATAAATAAATAAATTTGAAAAGCTTGTTTTGAAAGTCCTGAAAACAAGCTACAAGTAAATTTTCTATACTAAGGGCTCTTGGAAATGGAAATATATGCCTGAATTTTTTTTTACATTTTAAACTTTTAAATTTACATAAATGCATCAATGCAGAAAGTGCAAGTCTGTGGTCCTGGAAACATAACTTTTGGCGTATGTCTGTGCAAGGATGAGGGAAAAAAGAAACTACTGCTGAGTGTCACCAGGTGTAAAGTGAAATGAACAGCACACACGCATTTATATTCAGGTACATTTGAGGAGATAATAAAATGTACCATATTTCCTATAAACTATATAATCCTTTGTCCTTCAACATGTCCTCATTGCTACTGCTGCAAAGTGAAGAAGTTTCTAGAGAAGGCACCTGGAGTTTCATATCAAATCAAATTCCTTTGAAGTAACTTTTTTAGAAATACGGAATATGTGTATATGTCTGTTTTATAATTTCTTTCATAATATAATTATGTTGCATGGTCTTTTATGTCTGGCAAACATGGGCTTTTACCAAATAGGTGTCTCCTAAATGACCAGCAGCGTGATCAGAATAACACACTGAAAAAACTAAAACAATATGTCTTGAAATATAGCTAGTAATGATATATGCTTTAAGAGCAAATTGTCAAAATTTAATAACTGTGTTGCTTTTAAAAAGCTGTGTTATTACACTTCTTTATGATGATGTAAAGAAGTGTATTATTACACTTCTTTACATCATCATATGTACTTATGTACTTACTTACTGGCACATATGTAAAGATAGAAATTTCTGATAAATTCATTACGGTTCATAAAGTATGAGTAAAACACTGGAACGATGCTACGGTGAAACAGTGGTAATTAAACAAAATTACTTTTTTCACTCTCTCCAAATGCGTTTCGTAATTGTTAGCCAAGTCAGCAGGCCACCGTACTGAGCCATGAATGACGTCATGAGCAAAACAAGATCCTCCAGCGATTAAAAAACAAAATCTAATGGTTTCAAAGCATTAGCGCACAGGTTCGCTGCCATTAAATTTAGATGCTCTTAATTTTCACGAACTAAAACGTATATTAAAAAAAACCCTTCCAATTAAGACAGTTTTTATATATTTGTTTGGCGTCCTTATGTTTAGACATCTTGTTAGCTGGTTAGCTGACAGCAGTGATATAGAGGTAGATAGTTCCACTAAATAACCGGATGAGTGTTATTTTTAATCTTCTAATGTTAATTTACTCAATAGGTCGTTTTCTTTATTACCGGAAACAACAAGTGGATATTAGTTTGTAATTACTGTTTTTGCAGTGGAGAGCCAATGTAGTACTTCTTTACGAAATATACAATTTTTCATACAACACAGAATTATTTTTGTGCAACACTAGTTAGAGACGGGATGATGGCGGACCTGGACACAGTCATTGCAACTTTTCAGACGCAGCTTTCAGATGTGATGGAGACGGTTGTGAAGACGGCCATGTTTGAGGTCACCAGGCTGGTCGAAGATAATTTCCTTCCAGAGATGAAGCGCAGGACGCAGGAGGTGGAAACCCTGAGGATTCAACTGCAGTGGGCCGAGAGGAAGATAAGTGACCAGGGGGAGACACATCGGGGGAAGCCTAACATGGATAATGTGGAGCTGACTGATGAGAGCACAGAAACACGACCTGAAGGTCAGCAGGATGGTAAGGAGAAAGCTCAGTCCCACACTTGAAACAGGGCACTAACGTGGTGTTTTCAGGTGTTTTGCGTGAATGCGGTGTCAAAGTGGAGACGGGGTCCCTGGAACTGTGGACAGAAAATCAAGACTGTGATTTCCAGGAAACCTCAGTGCCAGCAAACAATCCCACAGGATCCCTCAGCTCCAGGACGCAGGTGATCTTCTCAGATGAGAAGGGATTTGTCCTCTCTTAGATAAACAAAATCGTAACTATAAGAATAAACAAGATAAAATCATGTCCCCTGTTTGTAGATTGTTGATGATGTGCTGCCACAGTTTAATGTAAGGGAAGAACGTGTGATTCAGCCATCTTGTCCCTCTGTGAAGTTGGGATCGTGGAGTGCTGTTGATGGTGAGTTTGTCTCCAGATAAAGATAAAGCATAAAGATGCTGCATTTCCAGTCAAAATATTACCAAATGCCAAGTTTGTAGAAATTAGATTATGGAGCTGCTTGTCAGCCAGTTATAGGAACTCTAGATCAAATTAAATAATTCCTAAATAGCAATTTTTATTGCCTACAAAATAACTTAAGATGTAAGATTAACCTAAAGAGTTTGTTTACTTCAGGTTTTAAAACTTTTTTTCTTTAATCTTTCCAAGCATTAACACTAACCATTTAAAATATGTTATTTTTAGGTGAAGCAGGAGCTAAATCGCACAAGGCCACAGAGATAAATGAGAAGGATCCAAAATGCGCTCAGGAAAAGCACGAAGACGTGCAATCCACCTCCTACTTTACAATTGAAAAGAAGGCTAAAGAGTCAGCTGCAGATCTGGACTGTGGCTGGGTCGGCCTAGCTGCCACAACAGCAGAATTACTTCAGAATCACGGACTTGTAGCAGAAAAGGACTGTGATCCAGCCAAAAGTAGAGCTTCTGCACAGCAAACAGAACATGAGCAGAAAACCTCTGCTCGAGCAGAAGTTCCTGCTGTAGCTCTCCAAGGCGGAGATGAAATTTTGACCTCCCCTGTGTCAAGGCTGCAGAATCCGGATTTTTTGAGTGAGACTATAAAGCAGGAGGTTATTGTTGACAGAGGCAGGTGTGCGGAAACTCAGCCCAAGACAAAGAAAATAAAAGTGGTACCTTTCTCATTTAAACAGCACAGTGTGAGGTCAGAACCCCACAAGCAGATTTCCTGTAAAGTTCCTGTGCAGCCCAAAGTGGGGGCAGGTGTCAGATTGATGGCTGCCTTACACCACCTCCATCGGCCTCTAAAACGACCTTCACACACTCTGTCTGGCAGCTCCTCCTCTGCTCTGTCTGCAGATCTCTCAGATTCTGTGACCTCAAACCTCCCGAACAGGACACCCTCCATGTCCAAAAGTCACTCCTCCTCACTCTTAACTCCGAGGGCCCATCTCCATGACAAAGTAGCGCATCTCCGAACTGGCACATCGTGGGTCAGCATTAAAACCCAGCTCCACTCTGCCAACCTGGATCCCCATTCAGACTCCATCTCCCACATGGGGTCGCGACGTCTACTGCGCTGCGGCGAGTGTGGCAAGTGTTTCCCCCACCCCAGCACCCTGAAGGCTCACCTGCAGACTCACACGGGCGAGCGTCCTTTCTGCTGCTCCCTCTGTGGACGTACCTTTACCAAACTGAGCAACCTGAAAGCCCACAGGCGGGTCCACACCGGAGAGAGGCCCTACTGCTGCTTGTCTTGTGGCAAATGCTTCACCCAGAAATGCAACCTGAAACGCCACCAGAGGATCCATCAGGATGTTTGATGGTGGACAGGTGGTGAAACAAGTTTCAAAAGGATCCTTTCTTTTGAAGATGTTATCTGTTGCTTGTTGTGCGTCTAGAATCTCTTTAGTTGATTGTCCAAGTTCTTCTGTAGTTTTCAAGGTGTAGTTGAGTCATTTACAGACAGTATGTAGTTGGTGTGCAAAGGTTACACACTGAAAAGGAACACACATTTGAGCTGTTGCACTCAGTATTATTTTTTTTAACTTAACAAAAATGCAGTTTTTGTGAGTAACCATAGTAAGTCATGAATTTCAATAATTACCAAACCTTTTTTTTTTTTAAACATTTTTTTTTACAGCTTTATGTGTTGTAAATTCATGAGTGTTGTGAAATGGTGGGACATAAACAATCTTCATATTCTGCTTTAAGCAGTTCAGTCAGACAACTCTGGATTAGATTTAATAACTTCATTTACCACATTTATTTGTAAAACTGGCAGAGCACCAATAATTTCAGCATCACTAAAGCAGATTTGGCATCAGGCTCCGTGTCAGAGTATTAATTCTCTGATCATGATCGGCTTAGACATTACAGGGAATGAATAGCAGACCCCTGTTGGGGGCCACAGAAACAGCCCACAGAAAGGTTTTGGGGAGGTCGTGGGATTGAACTTCAAGGCGGCCCAGAGTTCCAATCCACGGAGGAGCGCATGTGACGGGTCAGAATTTGCGCTGCTTTGTGTTGTCTGCCTGAACTTGCTGGGATTCACATCATGTTCAAATTGTGCCCTACCTTCTCATCTGTGAATGTTCAGCTTTTTAAAGGCCTCCACTTGTAAGTGTGTATTGTGTTGTGATTTGCTGATCTATCCTGGAATAAATACAAAACTTCAGTCGTGCCTTCTTGGAAAAACCGAATAGGTTAGTCAGACGGAGATTGTAATAACGCAACAAGCCACATGGTGTCGCCCTCTTCTCAGTGTACAAATATCGAAAAAGTAAATATTTGACTTTTTGTTTAATTAATGTAGAAGAGATGAGAATTCTTGACGAGATTCATTCCATTAGAGATAAAATTCTCTGTAGATAAAATTTGACCTAATATTTGTGTGTGTGCGCGTGCGTGTGTGTGTGTGTGTGTGTGTGTGTGTGTGTGTGTGTGTGTGTGTGTGTGTGTGTGTGTGTGTGTGTGTGTGTGTGTGTGTGTGTGTGTGTGTGTGTGCTGTGTATCAAATTCAGGATTTAGTTTGATGTGCTGTGTCTGCAGTTAGACTAGCTCTGTGCAGGTGGTACAACTGATAACATTTTAATCTTATTTTCAAGGTGAGGTAAAAGCTTGCTCAGAAGCCCAGCTCTACAGATGTGTGTGAGTGGGAGAGAGAAAATTAAGTTAATGCAACATTTCTGGCCCAGATGGTATCTTGTTATTTTGATGTTTGAACCAAATGAGAAGTTATCAATGACAACCAACTGAGACGTGTGTTTGGTCAAATCTACAGTGAGAATAACAGATTCTGACACTTGGTTTTCAGTTTGGGAGCGCTCAGCACGAGACTAGCTTGCATTGCAAACCACTGAGCTAAAACCATTGTGCAGCTCAACAATGGTTGTTTTGTTGATTTATGTATTTATTTTTCAAATTTTATTACTAGCGTACATCCCAATTCCATATTTCAACAGCCAGTTTTATTAGCTGAGGGTTGGCCTGCCTCCCTTCTTCTTGTGCCCGGTGCACAAAGTACCAGAACCCTGTGATTCCTCAGAGAGTTTAACCCGGTTCATCTTACAGTAGAGACTTAGTGCTGGAGGATGAAGCCCTGTTTCTGCTTCAGGTTCAGCCCAACAAAGGTCTGGTCACCAGACGCTCACCAATGTCTCCAGGGCAGGGCCCCAAGAACCCTTTAGGCAGAATACAATGACCCTGATATGTGCAACAGGCACATACAGTTAGAAGGAGATTCTGAGGCTGAGAACAAACATGGAGGGACCTTTAACCAGGAACATCTGGGCATTCTCCTCGCAAACATCACGACATGTAAAAGAACAGGTTCTGCGCCTGTTGAGGGGCAAAGACGGGTCATGAGAGACATTTTCGAAATCCCTTGGGTCAAGTCAGATTGTTCAAAATGTCCACAATCAACTTTTGAGGCAGTCAAAAGGATTACAGTGTCCGCCTCAGCATTAGTGGCTCTGTAGTGTAGACAACAAAAATATTCTGAGAACTTTTAACAAAACTAAGGATATCTGCAGCAAAAAAAGAAAACGTGATCTCTGGTCCTGCCCATTTAAAAAATATTTCATTGCTGTCAGCACTCACAAGAATGGAGATAACAAGAGTCAAAGATACCACTGGGCTTCACACTGTCATCAGTGAATGTCCATGCACAGCTTTCATCATTCCTGTGTGTGTGTGTGTGTGTGTGTGTGTGTGTGTGTGTGTGTGTGTGTGTGTGTAATAATAGCTGTGCTGGTCTATGTTGCCTGCCAGTCTCACAGTTTGATGCCTGTTTGTCCTTCAAGTCTGGCAGAATCCTCTGAAACCACATAACCCATCTTGCTGTGTGCTGCAACCGTGAGCAAACAAAGGAAAAAAAATCCACTTTTAAACGGAGACCTTGAAATAAAGAAACGCCTGGTGCATAATTATGCTCCAAAGACACTTTCATCCTGAACAAGTGAAGTATAGGTCACTATTAATACAAAACTAAAAGAAGAAGATCCTTCACACTCATGGAGGCACATTACGTTCACCACAACAATTCCCCCCAAAAAACAGCTTATCCAGTAATTAAAAGATCTTTTTCCCCGTATTATGAGCTCTCCTACTACTTCACTCACACGGAATACAACAAATGGATGGCAACCAAAAGAGAGAGAAAGAGACAGATTATTTCTGTAGGCTGAAACTTCACGTCTGCTTTCAGATATTTAAGATTGACTTCTTTCTCTTTACATAAAGCAACTGTCTATTACCTTTAAAATGGCATTTGCTGTCAAACACGGCTGTTTCAGGACTCCAGTGACGATGATTCTGTTTGCTCAAAGTCTCGTTTCATGTTGAGCTTTCATCATGTTTTTCAACCTTCCTGTTTCATCTGCACATCTCTCTCTCTCTCTCTCTCTCTCTCTCTCTCTGTCTCTCTCTCTCTCTCTCTCTTCTTTTTTGTCTTCTTTTATTGCATTCCCACCCCTCCTCTTTCAGGTTCAACCCATCAAGATTGTCTCATTAAATCCTACACATGTTCACCCTCCACAAGCATCATATAAGAAATCATAAACAACAAGATAAACATGCTGAATCTGTGTAAAGTGGGGTTGGGTTGTGTGTGAGTGTGTGTGTGTGTGTGTGTGTGTGTGTGTGTGTGTGTTGGGGGGACTTTGAGTAAAATCAAGGTGCAGGAGCCCATTTAGACACAATAATGGGGTGAAATATGAATCAGTCTTTCAACAGAAATTATCTGATTGATGATAAATGGATGCATTTAGTGTCACTGAGTTCCACAAACGTTTCCTGAGGGGCACTATTTCTATTCAGAGGTTTATGTTGAGCTGATAGCAGCGGCACTGTGCAGGCCCACGGTGCTAAAATATGCCATTCTCACATGTCATATTCCCTTGTTTAGCTGCAGGCACATGCTCACCCACTCTCCCCCACAGACTGCTGTCACCAGTGCTACCAGGCAGCAGCTTTATTATTCTGTTTAACCACTTTCTCTGTCTTGCCTGTCAAAAAGTTAAAAATGCCACTTGTGTGTCTGCATCGACACAAATGATTTTTCTCCCTTGCACTTTTGTTTACTTGCTGAGCTCATTCTTTTATCTCCCCTTCTCTTCAAGCTTCAGATCATTTATGAGTGCCGAAACTTACATTTAGATTTAAGTTAACTGCATCACTCAAATGTGAGGAGGTGACATTATTTTCCATTAAAAAAAGTCAATATGCAATTCCTCCACCACAACCTTAGGCCTGTATGTGGAGTGGAGGATAGGCACAATTACTGACGTGTCTGGAATGTCATCCAGGTTTATTGGTGTTAAAGTTCTTCTTAAACACAGAGACATGCGTGGCTGTAACTACTGCAAAAGGTGGACAGACCAAATATTCCAGAGGATAGAAACAGGAGCACTTTGTTGTTTGCATCTTTGTTGTTGTCAGAGCAACCATCTGTAGACTTGATGAACGTTATGAACTTAAACATTGCGGAGAAAACCACCGCTGCATAGATACTCCTGTTCTGACTGAAGCTTTTTAGGATGTCGACTTTTTCCAGGGGTCAGTTCTACTGGTGTTTTTCAGCCCATCTTCTCCCTGACTGGTATTTGTGTGGCCTTATCAAAACTCTTTCAGGTTCAATCAGCAGATTAGTTTCAGGACAATCCTCAAATCCAATATGAAATGCTCCCAGTCCTCCGGGTGAGGACTAAAACCATCTGCGGCTCCCGAACAATCATTATTTTGGAAAAGACCGAAAGGGCACAGAAAGTTGACTTCTAATTGGTTTGAGCAAAGAATCTGCAAATGAGCTGGTTGTTGAATAATGTTCACTGTTATTATGTTCTAAAAGAACGTCTCATTTATGTCACATGAAAAACTGGAACAGCCATGCTGATACTTCAGTCAGTAGGGGTCAGTGTTGCTCCATTACAGAGAGAGAGAGAGAGAGAGAGAGAGAGAGAGAGAGAGAGAGAGAGAGAGAG
>BJFM01004988.1:25354-36347 GCA_016586285.1 Arothron firmamentum | reverse complement strand
ACATACATACATACATACATACATACATACATACATACATACATACATACATACGTACGTACGTACATACATACGTACATACATACATACGTACATACATACATGTCTGTTGAATATTACACAGCTGACAATTCAGTGTGAAATCTTTCCCTCTCAGGCAGTCAAAAAGATTAAGATTATAGTTATTTAGGACAATATCTGACAGATTCATCAGGTCTGATCGAACAAAAAGTCTAGTGTGTCAGTGTTTATATTAGAATTATAATAGCATTAGCTCAGAAGGTACTAAAAAGGTAAACTCAAATAATAAATTAGCCAATCAAAAGTTTGAATCTGTTTTTACATTATCCATCCTAGAATTATGTCTTCTGTCTCAACTAGAAATACAAGTAAACCCAACATTGTAGTACTATATTTTAACATCATAAATAAGTGAATTTAAGGGGCAGTTTTGCTTGGATTGAGTTATAATACCTTCTGTTTGTTAAGTGACATTACAATTTTATGAGTGACATTTCAGAACATGGTTTCAGAGCCAAATCGAAAGATTAATACATTGATATTGCTAAGTCTTATTGTAACTTGTTTTGCATACATGACAGTGCAATCATTACAGCAAAAACACATGTGAACATAATAGAGTCAGGATGAAAAATCACCTCGAGAATCACAAGTTCTGGGTTTCAAGGATGAAGCACAGTGAACACACTTAAAAATACAGTGACACCGTTTTTTATTTATACCCATAAGCCACCTCGATAGCCAGTAAATATAAACAAAATGTCATCTTCTTTTCAATTTGTTAGGCCTGCGCCATAGATGAAGACATGCTCGGCCAGTCCAGTCCTTCATAAGTAAATTAATCAATGCTAATGCTAACACATTGCTGGAATACATGCACAACAAGATAAAACAACAACAACTTTTCAAAGGAACTTCCAGATCCTGTGTAGTGTTTCCAATCTCAGATTTGTTAGCTATTTTTGGCCTTTTCTCCCAAGAAAAGCCAAACATGGTCAGATTGGGACGAAAATGTTCAAATATTAGGTTATTTATACACTCTATCCAGAAAGTCTCTCTTTAAAGCTATTTGGATTGTTTTATTTTTTTCGCACCCTTTTTTTGTTGACAACAGTAAACTCGTGTCTGAGTAGTCCATATGTAGAAAAAGTCAAAATTGTTACGTCCTGTTAAATGGTTTGAATATTGTATTACATCCTTTGTTGATTTATTGCTAAAAATGTTTCTAGATGTTGATTTATTCAGCGACGTATATGGTCCTGCCTCTGTCCTTGTATGATGGAGTTTCGTGAAATGATTTGTATTCCTGATTGTTCTTCCTGTCTTCCATTCTTTCTCCCTCCACATCCTCCACTTTTCCCATCATTTTCAGAGGCAACAAATGCCCGTGGTGCCGCTGCACATTGACGTTTGCTGGTTGACAGCACTGGGTCCCCCCCTTGTCTTTAGTCAGGAAGTAAAGTAGAGCGTTGAGCCAGGCGTTGAATGACGCTAAAGGTCGCGTGATCTTGTAGCACATGGAGAACGCAGTCATGGTGGGACAGGGCACTCCCTTGGCCACTTTGAGCAGGAGGAAAACGGTCCGAGTGACATGAAAGGGGAAAAAACAGAGGGCGAAGAGGAGGGTGATGGTGACAATCGTTTTGATAGATTTGCGCCTTCGGCTGGCGTAAGGGGAGTGAGCGCCAAGGAAAATAGAGATCCCCTCATCCCTTCGTAGTGGCACAAGCCGGTTGTTGTTCCCTCTCCTTCCCCTTCCGTTGGTTCGTTCGCACCTTTTTTCCCTCGGGATTCTATAAGATGAAGGCTGAGAACGCAGTGTTCGGAATATGGTCAGAACGACGCGAGAGTAGCACCAGGCAATTATCGAGAAGGGCACAAAAAAGCCCAGCAAATGGAGCGTGAGGCCATAGGGAATGTAGTCAGGGAACTCTTTATCGATGGCGTCGTCCCAGCAGTTTTGGTACCCCTCGACGGCTCTTCCCAAGGTAATAGAGCTGAAGTTCCCATTCACTAACAAAGCCTCGTGGCTTTGATTGTCCACGCCACTGGAGCTTCCGTTAATCCCCGTTATTCTTGTCACGTAACCAGTCTGGGCAAACCGAAAAATAGGGCAGGTCAACGCGAACACGACGATCCACACTGCCACGCAGGTGCACTTGACGGCCTTTTTGGTTTCCAGGGTGATGACTTTCATCGGGTGGCAGATGCCGAGGTATCTGTGCAAGGAGATGCACGTGAGGAAGAAGATGGAGCAGTAGAGGTTGAAATAGAAGAGGAAGCGCACCAGGCGGCACATGAAGTCTCCGAACACCCAGCAGTCACGCATGATGTAGCTTGCCACAAGGAAGGGCAAAGACAAACCGTACATGAAGTCTGTCGTGGCCAGATTGACCATGTAAATCAGCGAGGCGTTCCAGCGCTTGGTCCGACGGACCGAGCGGTAGAGGATGACAGCGTTCAAAGAGATGCTGAAGATGAATGTGAAAGAGTAGCAGATGGGGAGGAAGATGTACTTGTAAGACTCGTCTATGCTGCAAGACGGGGGCCGATGGGCGCTGGGGGGTGAAGGCGAGAAGGCGACGGCAGACTCTCGGAGCGTGGCGCCCGGAGGGAGGTCACCCCTCGAAGACATTGTTAGCAGTTGATGTGGTTTTCATGTAAGGGTGCTGCTGAACAACGACGTGGATGCCGTGGTGTCTGTCAAGCGATCAGGAGATGAGGATGAGGAGATCGACCTAAAGACACCCCCCCCACACACACACACACATGCAAAAATCAGGATATTTGGTCATTTAAGACACAATAAACACACAATTTCTTGAATAAATACAAAAAAAAAAAAATGGGGGAGAGCGGGAACAACTGCCTAATGCTAATTGCTAAGTATTCCAGTATTAATAAATATTTTCTTTTATCTAGGAACAAACACATTTTATGACTATTAAATGAAAGTCTAATCGCCTGTATGCATCATATGGCATCTCCACTTTTCTCCTGCTGTCAGGTCATTTTTTTGTGATCTTCAAATCTATTTCTATCTTAATTCGCATTTTTGTTGCTGTTTCTGAAGCAGAATAATGCACATTTGAATGAGATTTCTACATCTACATTTTTTTGGTCAGCATCAATGAAGTCGAAGTGCCCTCCCTGGTCTCTGAGTACTGGCTGTGGGGCTTTGTGCGCAATCTGTTTGGCTTCAGCGTACATGATCCTGATTCGTAGCGCTTGTTTGCCTTCCTGTGTACAAGGGTACGCTGCTGATTCAGTCCTTCTCACCCCATTAATTCGGCAATAAGTAACCACACTTCTCCTTGGTGTCTTTGTGTACCCCCAGCTCTTTTGCAATGGTTAATGCTAACATGCTTTTTTTTTTTCTTTTTAAGTATACAAGAGTCTCATCCCACATGTTGAACATTGTCATGTGTTTATGTTCCGTGAGTCATCCAGGTTATGTCATTTTCTTACATTCAAACCTTCTGGAGGTCAATTGTCAAATGATAAAGCATAGAAATGTATTTTATAGCAGGGAAAGCAAAAGTAAAGTTGAAACTTTCGCTAAATTTTACAAACCAATACCAATAACACCAACAAACCTGCGATTCAAGGTCATATAGCAATCATTAATTCGCTTTATCAGTGGCTTTTCATAATAAAACACAGCTGTAGGCTTATTTTTTTTATAAAGATGGTAAAGTGGCACTGGATCTAGCTGTCTGACCAAGTAAAACTCTAAAATCCAAGTCAAGTTTTTAAATTTAGTCAGTGGTGTTTTCTTAAATTAGTCTTAACAACAAGGGGGTAAAAAAACAGGATTAAAACTCAAACATTATAAGCAAAATAACTACAACAAAACATCTCAAAAGACCCATTAGGAGTTCAGGGAAACCGCGTCAAACTCATAAATACCTGCATTGCTGTAATCTGCTAGCGGACAGAGAGCTTTCCTGTGCGAAGGAGGATTTTAGTCCATATGGCTGCAGGTGGGTCCTGCCTAAAGGGCGCCGGAGCGGCGGTATGTTAGGGGAGTGGAAATAAAGCTCCCCCCCCTCCACTTAAATGAAATGATCACCACACGTGCACTGCCGGAACCGTCCATGGGGGGAGATGTGTGGGGTTGGATGCTGACCTCGAGAAGCAATGAGCACTCAGGCTTTCACCTTTTTCCCCCCACTGCTTCTCTGGACTCTCCGGTCTGTTTCTATGGTAATCTGGGGGCCCCTCCCACTGTTACTAGGTGTCATCCGATTCCCCTTCATATTAGTGTTTGTGTGTATGCATGTTAGAGACAGGGAGAGAGAGAGAGAACGAGTCTGTGTGTGTGTGTGTGTGTGAGAGAGAGAGAGGGAGAAAAAAGCTTTGGAGGACAACTCTCTCACGCCCAGCACGTGCTTGGCACTCCATGAATATGAATAAAAAGAAGCTAAAGTCAGGGGCCCTGAAGTCGAGAGAAAAGAAAGACCTCGACAGACCACATATCGTAAAAATCCAATTTATTTATCTACTTAATATCACTTCGCTTTGGCCCTGATGCCAGCTTGCATCCTCGCTGGCTGTTTTTGGATGAACTTTTGCGACAGATCATCGTGAAGGATGACAACGGCAATTACATTTTAGCATTAAATGTAATGCTGTGTAAATGATGAATTAAGTATTTAGTCATGCTTAACTCATGCTTTATAGTGTGTATTTATTATAAAGTATTACTGGAGTTTTTCCTAGCTCAGGTCATGTGCCTCCAGACAAACCTGATAATAAAGATGCTGTTTAAGAGTTCAAACAGTCAAGAAGATCACAGACATTTCAAAGACATTCAAGTTTTTTTATTCTTTCACTTAGCCATTTTAGGTTTACACCCTTTTTGTGTGCAGTCAGCAATCGGCAATAATTCCAAACACGTTGTCCTTTTCGATCATCTTTTTTTTTTTTTTTATACTTAGATTGAAAAATAAAGATACGTGTAAAGCGAGTAATTCAGATTAACGTGTTATTTTTGCTCGAGACATGTCTAGGGTGGGGGCGAAGAAAGTCAATAAAACCGACATAAATCAAATACAAATAAAAACAAATGAGACAGGTTTTCAGATTGCAAAATTAGCAGCGTTTTTCCTGTATTTTATGTATAACAAAATGTCTTTTATGAAAAAAAAAGAAGTCATTATTCGCTCCACATTACAGTAAAATTAGAATTGATGTTTCTGACTTATTTTTCTTTGTCACACATCTTATGTATCCCATGTTATTAAAAACACATACGTAAAAGTACAACGCATCCACCGACACCGTTCGGTGAGCAGGAATGTTAGGGCGATACGCCGAGAATGTGCAAATCGCATAGCTAACGTTAACGCGTGACCTGATTGATTTATCTGTAGTGGAACAAGACTAAATTCAGGTTAATCTAAATTAGCTTCAGCTTAACCATCGATGAATGGACGCACACGTTTTCATCTAAATCTGGCTGTAAACAAGTAAAAAAAAGGAAAATATACATATATCTCGATATTAAGCCAGGTGTTACACCGCCATGATGTCCTTTGTTACCACCCAGAACTCGATTTTGGTTTCTCCTGGTGATACCTGACAAACGTGATTGGAGAAACCGTTTTGTCCAACTCACAGTATAAGGAAAAGATCAGCCACCCCCACAGACTGTATTATTGCCCCTATTAGCTTTAAAACAAAACAAAAACAAACAAAAATGAACACAGGCGTCATTCTCGGGACTGGTCCGGGATCACAACGATGTCAGATCCTGAATCTCCAGCAGCATCGCGTCCTGCTCCGTCCTTAGCTGATCCCGGACCTGCAGACGGCCCACCAGTTCAGAGCTCAGTTCTAATGTGGAGAAAAGAGCAGATAAAAGCGGTGGTTAGACGTCAGATTGGTGCTTTTTTTTTTTTTTTTTTTTTCGAGAGTATCTAGGAGAATCCACGGTAGCAAGCAGTGACGTAATAAACCAGGTGTTACCAGTAATGTAATAACACGAGCCAAGAACAAGGTGTATTCAGTGCCTGATACCAACACGGATTACTGATAAAAAAGTGAACCCGCTAACCGCTTTTCAAGAACTGGTAACTTTATCTTAAACGTTCGCATTTTTGTCAACGGTAATATTACAACTACCAATAGCAAAAACGGCATTTAAAGTCCACAGTTGCATTTATTATCACAGAATCAGTCCACGTTACATCCTCTGTGTTGCAATGACAGGAAGTTGGGTGTGAAGAGAAAATAAAACACCGGGAAATCTTTTAAAATAACTTTTAAAAGTCCCGCGTCAATTTCAACCACGCGGAAGGGCACCTGCACTTTCAAAATATATTTGAATGGGGAAAAAAAAAAATTAACTTAATACAACACTGTTGGGTCCACACCGGGCTGACGCAGCCTGGCGGATGTGTGATCATCTAAACCGCAGGTGGGCAAACTGAGGCCCGGGGGCCACATGAGGCCCGTTGAAGTATTGAACCCGGCCCGCAGAGCCTTCGCAATAATTTCTCCAAAAGTCAAATTAAGAAGGTTGTCAGCTTGATTTTTTAGAAAAAGGTTCAGACCCCCCCCCCAGCATGCTAACATGTCTTCTCAAGAAGGTGGGGGCCAAACACCAATTGGAGCTTCATCATCCAACTCTAGTTGGACCAATTTACAGGCTCTTCAAAATATTTTCTCTGTCAGTAGTCCATCAAGCAGGATTTTTAGTTAACCTCCAATCTTTATTTGGGGGGGGGGGGGGGGGGTTTAGTTTCCCGCGCCTCCTGGCCGGCCAGTTCATCAAGATCTAAAACCCACCGTGGCCCTTCAAGCAAAATAATTGCCCACCCCTGATCTAAACAATTATCGGACGTTGGTGGTATTAAAAACAGATACTTGGTTGATCCTTAATACAAATGATTCCTGTTTACCGGCTCAAAAATGAACTTACCGGCAGGTGATTTTGTTATTGGAGATGTTAGGTTTCAATTAAGCCAAAATGACAATGTTCTCGTTGGGTATTAGATTATTTTTTGATGATTGGCTGCTACATACCTTGGATGGATTGGCTGAGGGACGTGCGGACAGCATTCAGGTCTTTAACACTAAAGTTCTGCAGTTGTCTGCGCTCCAGATGTTGCCTCTGGACAACAGGGTCGCTACAGGCTGCAGCCTGGAAGGATATTCAAGGGCCATCAAACTTAAACCGATCGCAGATTTTTGAGCCACTTGACTCTCACCAGAGTTCTGTTGTCGGTTCTCAATCGGTCCCGTAGGCTCTTTAGTGTGTTCCTCAGGCTCCCGAATTTGGACTTCTGCATTTTAGCAGGAGGTTGAGGGTTCTGCTGGACCTGAACGGTACCTTTCTTCACCGGCGTTGAACCAATAAAAAAACAAAACAAACAAAAACGAAAATGAAAACAAAGGGACAGACGAAGCTAAGAGAACCAGCTTCAAACCATTTTCAGGAACCCCCCCCCCCAACAGGTATTATTATACATATAATATACATTATACCTGTGAGTTTTTCAGCTCCTTCTTGCTGACCTCTTGTTCCTCTTCATCTTCACTTTCGCTGTTGTTGATGAAGCACAGCTGGAGGTTCATTTGTGTGTGCAGGCTGCAAAATAATGCAAAATATATACAAGACAAATGAGTGTCACTGTTTATGGTGCTTGTGCAAGAATAAAATGGGAAAAAAAAAATCCAATATTCATTCATCAGCATGTGCACAATACTCCAGACTGCTTTATTGTTGTTGTTGTTTTAGATATTTATTTAAAAAGAGGAACTATTTGATGGACGGGATGGGAGGATGAAGGTTAGCCAGAGTATCTGTGTAGGTTCTCATTCCTCCAGGTCATAGCTATCCAAGGTTGGATCTTTGTAAGGAACTGGTCTTGTTCTTGGACAAGTTCTTTCTGTTCTGATTGTTCTGCTCTTACACTGTGCATGTCCACTTAACGTGGCAATTAAATTCCGACGTTTTCCTTCGCTATGGGCAAAAAAATAAATAAAAATAAATAAATAAAAATGTTAGATTGCTGTTCGGCACAGACAGAGAGCAACTCCATGAATAAATACACCATTCTTTCATCCCATTTGAGTGAGAGGCCCAGAGAGAGCAAACATCAACACCTTTGCCATGATGCACTTGTTTCCACCAGATGCGGTGCGTCTCCGTCTACAGAGCACGCCGCGACAAGCTCGCACAATTCACCGCGTGCGGGACAGGAAGTTGGGTGCGAAAAGGAAAATAAAACATCCGGGAAACTGTCAAAATAAAAGGTATTTGGAGCGATCTTTTTCAACAGGACGCCAAAAACGACATCGCGCACGACCGCGCGATATAAGATTTCACTTGCTCACCACCCACTCCAGTTGTTTCAGATATTTCTTTTCAGGCCATGTCTTTTTTAACATTGCCCTTATAAAAGGATGTGAACATTCCTATGGGCTTCTATGACGATTCTTTCTTTGTCCATTGCCTCAAATGATAGTGACATGACCCCCGCCACACCTGTTACCTGTTAACCTCATGGGGGCGGGCCCCTTTGGCACAGTTGAAACCGATTGCCCCATACGGGAGCTTTTATTTTGACAAATTCCCGGATGTTTTATGTTTTCTTTGCACCCGACTTCCTGTGCCGCACGCGATGCCTTGTGCCAGATTGTTGCGGCGTCCGTCCGTCCGTCCAAAATAGAAGCGATGCGTGTTTTTCTGGAGAGCGACAGGAGCCCTCCGTCCTGCCGCAGCCGGTGGAAACTGACACTCTGATTGAATGGAATCTAATCAGGACGGACGGATGGACGGACGGACGGATGGACGGAGACGCAACGCATCTGGTGGAAACAGGGGGGGGGGTTTATCGTGCCAGTAGTTACAGGAAACAATTGGATGACTGAGAAAAATCTAGCAAAAAAACCCCAAAAAAACAGCATCGTACCGGGAGGTGAGCGCGAGCACGTGGCTGTTGCAGGCGTCGTCCGCCTCCTCCCACCTCTCCGCTCTTCTCCCCCTCTCTTCGGCGCAGGGCGGAGGAGACCGGCCTCGCTCCAGGGGCACGGCGCACTGAAAGCGACCAAAACAGATGAAGCGCACGCGCAAAAACGCCCCGCTTGAGCATGGAACAGACAGAGTTTCCCCGCGTTCGAGGCAGGAAAGCCCTTTTTGAGGCAGCTGTTGCATCAATATCTAGAAAATCAAATCGTAATAATCCATAAGTAATGAAAAAAAAAAATTAAAAATGTTCAATTTTGGCCCGGAGAGGACCCTCAGGCAGCCATTTCTGGTCCGTAAGTTGGAAACCCCTGATTTAAGTTATCAGACTACAAAAAAATCTACAAATCAAGAGTGAAATGCGATGAGAATTAGAGTGAGGGGGAATGAAAGACGTTTTAAAATAGTGTTCTTGAAATTTTAGGATTCTACCCCCCACTACACCATAATGCATATGTGCAATACTACTGCAATACTCTTCCCTGGAAGTGTAATACGACTGTTATACTACTGCAAATATACTACTGTAAATACTCAAAACAAAGTTCATTGTCTACACGATTGCACTGTATAGCATTAGAACAGATCTAGGCTAGTTAGTTGTTTAGATTAGATAGGCATTTATTTTTTGTATATATTGTTTAGTTTTTTAGTTTAGATTTATATACAGTATTTATGTCTCTTTGTATACCTACTGGGTAGGTCAGAACAAGAGAAAACAACAACATAGTTTAGATCTACTGGGCTGACTGAGACCTTGAGAATGATATTTCGTACTGTCTCATGTGCTAATGTGTACCAGTATGACAATAAAGCTCTTTGAATCCTTGAATCTCTGACCTTTGCCTTCTGCTCCTTCTTGAGCTCCTCTTGCTTCTCCAACTCGGCAATACGCAAGCTCAGCGCTTCCCAGTGCATGATGGGAAAGCTCAGGTTGTCCTCGTCGTAGCCCTGCTGCCACACCAGCGCGGCGACCTCCGAGTTGTCCTCGGCGTCCTCTTCGTTGTCGTCGCTCCTCCTGCCATCATCGGCCTCGTTGCTGTCCTTTTCCTCTCGCTCCTGCCTCCACTTCTCCTTTGCTCCCTCCATTTCTGCATGATAGCGACGGTGAAATGCTTGAAACATAAAAATTGTCGAATGCTAGGTGTATAAAATCAAACAAACAAACAAAAAACAATATTATGAGCAAAAGGTGGTCAGGAAATTACTTATAATTGGCTAATGCGATTTCTGATTGTATCTCAACATTATAAACCTTCATAAAACCACCAAAAACCTTAACGTCAACCCACAAATCAGACCTACGCTAATATGTAGCCTGCAAGAGACTGTTCAAAAACAGATGAAAAATGATCCATTCTTGACATCTCTGTCCCCAGACCACAATTGAAGATCATCTTGAGGTGCCTAAATACTAAGTTTGGAGCTCCTTCGCTAGCATCATCGTTTTGAGGCAAAGGCCCAATCCAATAACTCTCAAACTGGGCTGAAAGTTCTAGGGCAGGGCAGGGCAGGGCGGTTCTGGGCATGTCCTCGGGTGACCTAGCCAGAGCCCTGAGCTGAACATCTCCGGAGAGGCCAGGAAACGGCCCTCCGACACGACGGGCGCCGTCGAATCTGACAAAGACGGAGAGGGTCCGCGAAGAAGGAATGGTGGAATATCCTTAATTGCAGGAGCGCAAAGCTCATGGCTTTCTTCCCAAGAAGGTTGTACTTGCTACCAAATGAGCTTGAACTAAGTGGCTAAAGGTTCTAAACGCTTACATCAATGCCATGTTTTGACAAAGGTACAGGTCGCGTATCCCCATGTCGCATACAATTGGTTCATGTTTGCTGACTCGGTTTTACTGGAATCATTTGGTATATATATATATATAAATCCTTGCCTTGATCAACAAGAGTGAGGATCTTTTGTTATACAGTACTCAAAAGGGGACACACAAGGATCACTTACCATTATTTACTGAATGTTAGCATAAATACTGGTGGATCCCCCCC
>BJFM01004983.1:13089-51039 GCA_016586285.1 Arothron firmamentum | reverse complement strand
ATCACACCATCATAAAATCATTTTCAACCATCGGGGGAAATAAGAAACAATTTTCCAATTACTTTTACATAACTGATTGCAACGACATTTCCCCCCAAGATTCTACATGATAAAAGCTATAAATTATGTTGGGTGGCAAATTAGGTAAGGATTTGGATTTAATCAGCTGATGGGGACCTCTGCCTCAGCAACGACCTCTGCGCTCTTCACTTTTGCGACACACCACTGTGTAATCCTAGAATTCAAAAGTAACGCGGTGTTTCACTTGTTCTTGCAGACGTTAATAACTGCAGCTCCTGTGTGGCATAAAAAAGTAATGAACCTTAAGAAAGGTCACATGAGATTAGCGCATCAGATTAAAACCCATTAAAAATGTTGCTTTTCATTTGAAGTTATCAATGAAATGGTTTTGTTTGTGCTGTGCGCATAAATCCTAAAGAGACAGACATGTTAGTGTGAATGTGAATGTAAACGTAACGTATGTTTCCATGTCTCCCCTCATACAAAGTCCCTGAAAATGAGGAAAACGCAGCAGTTCTGAGTGACAAGAACTCAGAGAAGCAGAGTAGAGACACCAGTCTGACAGCTTTATTTGTTGGAAAAGAACTGAGCGATGGCGGCTGCTTCCACCCGTCACAGCAACATTTCTCATGCCCGTGCTTCCGATGGTTTCCACGCGTGTCCTCGCGCACTGGAAGCTTTAATACGGCATTGTTGCAACATTCCTGACTACGTCCTCAGTTCAGCTCGAGCGGTGCCCCTTGACCACGTCCAACTAAACTTTTACAGGTGTTCATCTACATACACATATCCAACAGTGAGTCCACCCTCGCTCCCGACAACATTAATCTAATGACTAATAAGGCCTTAAAACCATTCATTTTAACTCTTGGGTACATGAAAGGTGTGTGGGTTTTTACCTGACCCGGTCTGTCTTCACACCCAGTCGTTAAGCTTAAAAATAGAAAAGACAAGAGGAAAAAAAACTGTTTCGAATTTGTTATAATGCCAGAATTGGAATATAAAAACTTGATGGCGAAGATTTTGTGTCTCAAACAAAAGAATTTGCAGTTGTGAAGCTCCCCGCGTTTAAATTTAATACTGCACTCAAGCCGTGAATGAGCGGGAAGACCGGGGAGAATAAAAAAGACCCCCCAGGGATCAACCGGCGGGCCCGTCAACCCACGTGGACTTCAGCTTCTTCAGCATATTTAGAATCTCACGGCGTTTAAAGAAGAGGAAGACGCCATTCACGCTCAATGCCAACCCATCACGTCCGAGGAAGCGCGCACGCTTTGAAAGATGGAGGAAAATGAGCACAAAACACAAAAGTACCCTGCAAACCAACCCAGACGGACCAGCAAGGTTCACACATTTAAAGAGGGGGAAGGTGGCAGGCCTGCTGACGGCCGTCAGGCCTCCCTGTCTTCCACAAAACCGCTTTCACACTCACCCGTTTACTCGCTCACTCTCTCTCTCTCCCTCCCTGGCAAATCGACCACTACTGGACTACAAGAAACAACAAAAGAATGCTCCTAAAAACAGGTCACGCTTTCAAAAGTAGCAACAATACAAAAACAGTTCTTACTTATTGTTTTTAAGAAATATTTCCTACTCCGGGTGGTAAATAGCAAAATATGTACAGAACGAGGGAGGACGAGTAATGTCAACCATGGGCACGACCAGGGCTTCTGCAGGCAAACACCAGTTCATCCTACCCAGGGGGGTCGGGGGGGGTCGGGCTGGTATGGCTGCCCGGGTTTAATCAGAACACACTCTTTAGTGGACTTTCTTAAACAGCTCATCTATGGGTTTTTTTGTTTGTTTGTTTGTTTTTCTCCTCATACAGAGGGATTACCTGGCCCAGTTGTGCTACCAACTACTGGTTTAAATATCAAATATTGTACATTTGGACCCATTTAAAAACTCTCTCCTGTGGCAGCATAGTTTAAAATAAAATAAAAAAAATACACTGAATTTTTTCATACACAAAACATCAAAAAATAGGGAAAACTAGTGTTAGAGAGGAGTAAATCAATTAAAACATACCAAAGTCTGACAATTTTGAAAATCAAAGAAATATCTTTATAACACTAGCAATGAGAAGCTTAATATCCCAGTTTGTAATGAGTAACACCTATTAAAATAACACTTTAAAGATAAGAATTGAAATAATAACCCTATCCATGACTGGGACAGTTTGGGGTTGGTTTTCTGTGGGGTGAAAGGAGGACGCAGATCCATCTGTTAACATTCTGTCAGTAGTTCTGCTGCGTTGTTACCCGGGGCTGTTGAGCAGAAACGCTGTGGCTGTGTAGGAGGATGGGGGGGCAAAAAAAAGGGACATTTATATCACGCATGGCTGGAGTAACAAATGCATTCAGAATTCTCTGGACTGTCAAGGTTTAGCGTTTAGGCAGAATAAACAACCTGCAAGAGACAAAGGTGAGGACAGGGGCTGGGTGGGGGAAGTCTGAGGGTTTATATGCACTGGGGCACCCCGTAGCCGCCGCCGTCCGCCGTGTGCTGCACCGTGTGATCCTGCAAAGAGCCCAAGTCGCTGTAGCGCTCGCCGCACCAGACGCACTTGAACTGGCCCTCCCTGGAGTGCGTGCTCTGGTGCTTGGTCAGGTGCTCGCGCTGCTTGAAGCCCTTGTTGCAGTGGTCGCACTTGTACGGCTTCTCCCCGGTGTGGATGCGGCGGTGCCGGTTCAGGTCCGAAGAGTACTTGAAGCGTTTCTCGCACTCGGCGCATTTGAGAGGCTTCTCCCGGGAGGGGTCGCAGCGATGCTGGACGAACTCGGAGGAGGAGATGAAGCGGCGATCGCACAGCGAGCACTTGAGAGGCTTCTCCTGGCAGTGGGCGTTCTGGTGGCGCTGCAGCGTGGAACTCTTCTTGTACCCCTTGCCGCAAATGTCACATTTGTAGGGTTTGTCCGGCGAAGCGCTCGCCGTCTCGCCGCATTTGTGCGTCAGCAGCTCCCCCGACTGGCTGAACTCCTTCTGGCAGGAGGCGCACTTAAACAGGTTGTCCATGCCGTGGACATGCTGGTGGTAAAGGAGGTGCGACGGCTGCATGAAGCACTTGTCGCAGAGGTTGCACTTGAACGGCCGGTCGGTGGGGTCCTTGTGCGTGCGCCTGTGGCGGATCAGCGCGTACTGCTGCTTGAAGCTCATCTGGCACTCGTCGCAGTGGAACGGGCGCTCCTCGGAGTGCGTGCGCTCGTGCTGGCGGAGGTCGGACGGCCGCTTGAACCCCTTGCCGCACGCCGCGCAGCGGAACGGGCGGGAGCCCTGGGGGTGGCAGGGGTGGTGCAGCAGCTCTGACGACTCCTTGAAGTGCAGTTCGCATAAGTTGCATTTGAAGAGGTGCTCGCCGGAGTGCACGTACATGTGGCGCACCAGGTGGGAGCGGTGCTTGAAGCTCTTCTCGCAGACGGCGCACTTGAACGGCCGCTCGCTGCTGTGCGTCCTCTGGTGGTGCTGCAGGTGCGAGGACTGGCTGAAGGCCTTGTCGCACGTGTCGCACTTGAAGGGCTTCTCGCCCGTGTGCACCCGCTCGTGCCGGGTGAGCTCCGACAGGTGCTTGAAGCCTTTCTGGCAGACGGAGCACTTGTAGGGTCGATCCCGGGCCGAAGGGAAGGGGAGAATGGATGAGCTGCTACTGGTTGAGGCGCCGTCGCTGCCGGAAGGCTGGTTGTTGTTTGTGTTTGGGGTCACACTGCCAGAAGATCCAGGACGGTAGGTCTTTTCACATATGGAGCATTTCATGGGGTTGCTGCTGTTGTGAGAGGTGTGGTGCTGAGCTAAAGAGGTGAGCAGCGAGAACCCCATTTTGCAAACTCCACACACAAACGGCTTCTGCTCGACCTGAACACACTGGTGTTCCAGCAAATCGGTTGCCTGGTGGAAGATCTTGGTGCACTGAGTGCACTGGAATGACCGGTCCTGAGTCACCATGCACTGGTGCTCGTGCGGGTTCGCCAGGTGGGAAATATCATGTCCGCAGGCTCCGCATTTGTGTCCCCTTTCCGGCCCTACCTGTAAAGACGTCTGCTGAGTCTGGGTGGGGTGCTGCTGGCCGTGCGGCGCGCCTCCGTGCTGCTGATTCCCGCCGTGTTGCTGGCTGTGCTGGCTATGCTGCTGCTGCTGCTGCTGCTGCAACGACGGATCTGGCTGCACAACAATGCCATAGAGGGCACAGCCCAGTGCGTTCTCGCTGCCTGGAGGGATGGTGTGGACAACTTGAGGTGCAGAAAGCGCGTGCTGCTGCCAGGCTTCTGTCATGCGGGCACGAGAGTAGGGATTCAGCTTGGCAGATGACGAGGCCCAACTGCAATGAGAAGCGAGGACGGGTAGATATAGAAATAACTGGCAAAGGCTTCGGCGTGTTAACAAAAACAAGACAAAATACTCACTCCATTTCAGCGACTGCAATTGAAGATCGGGCAGGGCAAGGATGCGTTTTCTTGGAGCTGATGAGTGGAATGACAGGGCCAATGTCAATCAGAAGTGTGAAACGTCTGGCCTTGAGTTAACATCTACATGGGGAAAAAAACAAGTGTCTAAAAATATTACACAATTGAATGCCACATTCAGGAGGCATTCATCAAATAGACTGCGGATTACATAATTGTTTTGGAGGAAAGCTATGATATGTCTGTCATGATTTAATGCGCTTTATTTTTATGCTCCTGCAAGTTAACCACAGGCTTCCTCTTAGAACAAACTACTAGAATACGTGCGCACAATGTGCCAGTGGAAATATGTCAACATGTACACAACGTGGAAGACAAATCTAAGAAAGCACAAATAATTTCCTATTGCACCAGTAACAAATACTCGTGTTCCATGTGCCATTAATAACAAGCGTCTTGAAAGGTAATTGTAAAACAACGTAAAAATACACTAACACACAAATACAGAACTCATTACTATTCACACCTCGGAACAGACGCCAAACGGTGTATTAAGATCTTTCCTTTTCGATCCTGGAAAACATCACCCTGCTTTTGCAGAAATCCATTCCAAATGTTCAACGATTCGCGGTTGAAAAGAGAGAGGGGAAAATAAGAGGCAGCGTCTGCGCATCACAACGTTATTCTACTCCAGGCAAAGATCACTGCTATTCGGAAAAGCCTAGCTAGCTTTTTTAGCTAGCGCAACCAAATGAAAAGGAAAAGGCTAATATTAGCAGGTTAGCAGACTACACTCGTAGCAACCAACTACAGCAGCTTCACGTTTGCCGGTTACTAATGCATGTAAACAGTCGGAAAAACTCCGCATAGACAAACCCAGAAATTCAAGTCTATCTAGGATTTCACGATAATAGACCTAAGTGTAGAATGCTAATTGCTTCCCCATAATGTAAGGTATTTCCGTCTCATCCGAAAACGGCACTCGGATGCTTTTTTGGTGCCTAAAACTTGGAATATGCCATTCTATTAAGTAAACAAAACACCTCCCTGGGTCTTACAAACCACCCACAAAATGCATTCGTTTTACCTATGTATTTACTCCAATGCTATCTTGCATTTTTTTAATGAATTGCTAGCTAGCCACCGCTAGCTTTTGAGCCGCTGCCCGCGCACGGGAACATGAATAAACCAATAACTCACAGGCATTCTCGCTACACACAGGCGCAACAAGACACACCAGCAACTGTATTTTAGCTTTCACAAAACACCGGAAAATCAGTTAAAAATATTTGTATTATATTAGTTGTATTTTATAGTATTATTTATATTATTGTCATCTGGATTGAACTGTTTTTGGCCAACCATGTAAAGGTGAATATTTGAAAAAAACAAACAAACAAACAAACAAACAAACAAATTTTTGTTTTAGTTCAAACTGTCACATTTTCAAACGCGTTAGAACAAATACATACTTTTTAAAAAAAAAAAAAACCTATTGTAATTTTTCAGTGAATTTCAAGTGTCGAAAGAATACCATATTTAACCCGGAACCTTTTGTGTACCGCTGAAGGCGGAACACATCAAGTGGTTCGTTGTTTCACTGGAACCTTGGGACAAGACTTTGTTTACATCGGAAGTGTAGAGCAGAAACACGGTGGCTGACAGAAAGACGCGTCCATTCCGTCAGCTTTGTTAACTATGGTGGGTGAACGATAACCCTGAAACTTCACCTTTGTGTCTAAGATGTTGGTTGGCTACAGCAGTAGCTCAGAGGAAGAGAACGACGCAGACACAGAGGCCAGTGACAATGGGAAGAGTCCAACAGAGGACGACGCTAAGGATGATGGTTCGGCGAGGAAGAAACCCAAAATTGAAGTTCCTAAAACAAGGTGTGGAATTTGTTTTGTTGTAATTGGCTTATAGATTGGGGTCCAGGACAAAGAAAACACAATATAGCAAAATATAAAGCATCTTTCAATGAGACTAACTGGTTGAAGGCAAAGGTGCATCATGTTTACTCCCTAGCTTACCTGTTCACGCCAATAATGTCTTTTTCATTCTTACCATTACAAAAGAGAGGATTCCATAAAGTTCGGTCCTGTCCTCTTTTGTTTTCTGTATGGTGCAATATTATCCTAAATGTTAACAAAATCGGACCGATTAGAACAAACTTGACCTTTTACTGATAATGCAGCTCTGTATATTTTTTTTACTTGTACCATGTACATTGTAGATTCTCTTAAGAGCCTGAAGAGAGAATTTTACAATTAGAAATTCAAATGCAGTACAACTGTAACATGTGGCTTGTTTGTAATTATGTTTTTTTGTCTGTTTTGTTTAACTTAAACTGTTTTTTGACATAAATCCCTTATTTTGCAAATACATCCCTAAAAGTGAGGGCACCCCTTTAATGATTCTTCAAGACTACTATAGCTTGAATAAAATGAACTAGTGTCTGATGTGTTGTGACCTCAGTCGGACTGTTTCCCTGCAGATTGCCACTCCCTGGCTGCCTGTTGACCATGTTTCCTGAGGAGCAGGACTCCCAGGCGGAAGACACATCTCTTCATGGTGGACGCATTCGCTCTTTCAAACATGAGAGAGGCAATTGGGCCACCTATGTTTATTTGCCATGTAAGTCCATCACACTGGTTCATCACCAGTCACATCCTCGACAACTTCTCATCTGTTAAGATCACAAACCTTTCTTTCAAAGCTGTATCGTTTCTTTTAAAATAGAACTTTTAGTAGCTCAGAAGTTAATTAAGTTTTCAAGTTTATCATAAAAATATTGTACATTTATGGATATTAATATTGTCCTGCTCTTAAAACCCAGAGGTTTTCAGATATGGTCTCTTAGGGGGTAAACCTGTGATTCCAACCCAGTAATGTTTTCAACTTAAAGACAGCTGTATGTAATAGGAAATGTGTGTCACTGCTTTCCACGTCAGACAAACCTGAGGAGGACTTTGCAGAGCTTCTGGACGGGATGCTGTCCATAGCCAAGGCTCATGGTGTGGTTTTGAGCCCGCAGGAGGAGTTCCACCTCAGTTTCTCTCAGACAGTGGTGCTGAGACATCACTGGATCCAGCCTTTCACACAGAGCCTCAGGACCGGCCTAGCACACTGCAAAAGGTCTGGCAACAAAACAACTTTACCGCAGCTAATGTCTGTGCAGTGCAAAGACTCAATATCCCACAATTCCACTCACTGATGAGCACTGGTGCGCCAATGCTATTTGTCAGGAGAACCAAGTAGAGCAAGATGGACCACTAATAATGAACGGCCATTAAATGTGATGAAGCAGATGGCTTTTTTTCTGATTTGATTCAACAGCAACAACAATAATATTAAGACGTTAAAAACCCCTTAAAAAGTTTCAATTTTTGTTTCCTTTCAAGCTTTTCGTGCTCAGCAGAGAGACTGAAGGTCTACTGCAACGCTGAGAGGACAAGGTAGAAGACACTGGTGCTCGGTGTTCTCTGGAGCGATTGACTGTTGACTCCAGCGATGGATGAAGAGCACTTTTCTTTTCTGTTGGAATTTGCAGAACGTTCCTAGGCATGGAAGTGTGCACCGGCCGTGCCCAGCTGTTGGACCTGGTCAAAGTCGTGGACAAAACAATGAGCGAATTCCTCCTGGAAACTTTCTATAAGGTCACTCTTGATTGAATGTGAAACGTTCCGTATACTGGGACACGTTGCACATCTCGGTTTAAGCCTTTTGCCCTTTTAGCAGGATTGGTGTGCACAACGTTGACCTCCCATGAATGCGTTTGTGTTGAACAGGATCCCTCCTTTCACGTGAGCCTGGCCTGGTGCGTGGGAGACATGACGCAGCTGATGAATGAATGCATCAAGGACCTGCAGGTAAAATAACATTCCTGTTCCTCCAGTGAGACTGTAACCGCTGAAGTCATGTCATGCCGCAGTTTAGCCGCAGTCTCGCATAACCGAGATAATCCCGAAGCGCTGCTTTCCTTCCTTTTTCCCCTGGTATGACTCTTCAGAGTCTGGTTGACGATGGTGAGGAAGGAGCTTTTCTGCTCAGGCTGGACTGCAGCGAGCTGCGCTGCAGGACGGGAAACAAGATTTTCCGCTTCGCTCTGAAGCCGTGAGGCAAAGCCACTGGAGGGGACAAGAAGAGTGACATTCTTTACATCAGCAGCCCGACCAAAGACCATCAAAACCGGCAGAAAAGGAAAAAAAAGCTATTCATTTTTTACATTCTTTTTGTAAGAAACACATGTTTGAAAATAAATTAGAAACAAAATTGTGGGATTTTGGTAAAATGTCACATTAGGACTCCAACACTGTGTTTTTGTGCAGCTAAATGTTTTGCCTGTTAGTTTTTTGAAACTAACATGTACAGGCTCATTAACGACCCTTCTAAAACAAACGTCTTCTTTGACTTTGGTGTAAGTATATATTGTGAAGAAACACATTAAAATTACTGCTGATATTTAAAAGGAAACCGACTCCAATCTAAATGTCACATGAAAAATATTTACTTTGCAGAAGGCAGCACATGTGAATATTAAAGACAGCTATTTGGTGCAAAGAGGACTCGATGGCACTGCACGCTCGTTCAGTTTTCAAGAAGCCTGCGCTCAGGACGCGTCCAGGCCACGTCCTGAGCGCAGGACGTGGCCAGGCCATCCGAACATGAAGTGTCAAAAGACGTCTGATGAGCAAAAGATACTTAAAGCAAACAGAAACCATCACAGGCCACCAAAATCTGTACAATGCATAAACCTCTTGACAAAAACAGCTTTGAGAACAGCTCAGATGTTTGGCAAAGAAAAGGAAACCAAACAGTTCAAGTTCAACGTGTTTGCTGCAGACTACCACTAAAAACAGGGTCAAACATAAGGATCTGATCATTTAAAAAACAAAAAAACAACTCGTGTACAATTAAAAAAAAGCATCTGAAGCTGATTACGTCCTCAGAATGGCACACACTGTGGATCCCTGGATGTTCTCACGCGTACAGGCGTCATCTCTGATATAATAGCATAAAATTAGAAGGTAAAAACCCTAAAATGTGTAGCTCAAAACTTACATCACAAATATGTGCACTGAAGGTTACTCAACAGCAAACAACGTCATGAAAATATCCTGTTCAATTACACTTACCAAGTGAAATTAAACGCATAAATCTGCAATTGTACTATAAAATTCAACACTTTTCTTATATAGAGGGTCTATGTAAGTTTTGGTTGAGATGTGGCTGTAAACTTGGGCATCAGGGGGAGAAAAGCACGCTCTTGATGTAAGCCACAGTGGTGTAGTTCAGCAGCATGTTCACGTGCTCGTTCCCCGGAAGCTCTTTCAGCACGACCGGCTGCCTCTGCCGTCCCACCCAGCGTCCGCACTGCTTGGCGCTCAGCAGGTTGACGGTGCCGTCGCCGTCGCCGTACACCACCGTGGGTTCCACCTCCGGGAACTTGTCGGAGTATCGGTACGCCTCGGGCGTGCGGAGGCCGCTGCCGTACAGGCAGTGCACGGCCACGCCTGGGGGCGGCAGATCGGCCACCAGGGGCTCCGTGTCCTGCCGCATCATCCAGCCGTCCTCAAAGCCGATGTCTGCGTAGAGGCGTTTGTGGTCCAGCACGGTGTAGTTGGCCGTGGGCGTCTGCACCAAAACCTGAGGGAGGAAAAACCAAATCCTCACACCTGACTTCTCCTCCTCCTGAGGAGCCCAACTACAGCGCTGACGCCCACCCACCTTGTCGTTTGGCCAGGAGTGAGCATAGGGGAGCAGCCAATTGGTGGAAACAGCAGTGCGCTGCTGGGCGCGAATCTTCAGAGAACTGATCACAGGGATGCGGTTGTTGTCACCTGCGTGTCGAAAAAGAAACCCAAAACACTGCCGTGAAGGAACTAAAACTGAGCTGAGAAGTCCCAGACAAAAAGCTGAATTTCACTGAACAATACTGTTCAACACATGTAGCAGGTTAGCAGAGCAACAATCTGCCTATGGCTAAAATTGTTTGATCGACATCACCGATCTAAAATAAATCAACTTTCGAAATTTTGAAATTGCGTGTCCTCCTCGTGCTCTCGTGACACGTGATCGATCATTCCAGAAGATTACAAGTCCGTGAGAAATGGCGAGAGGTTGGTCCGCCCAGAGGCCAAAACAGCCATGTTGTGTCTGCTAGACTGGACAGACCAAACAGGCCGTTCCTGAAGGCAACACGCCCATGACAGCCATTCAGCCCTTCCACACAGTGATGCTTCAAGGTTTCTGCAGTCTGAGGATGTTCTAGTTTTAGTATTTAGTGTATTAGTTTGAGTATTTAGTATTTTAATTTTAGTGTTTTCGTTTTAGTAATTTAGTTATAGTATTTAGTATTTTAGTTTTCGTGTTTTCGGTTTAGTATTATCGTTTTTGTATTTGATAGTTTTCGTTTTAGTATTTAGTATTTTCCTAAGACTTGCATGCCCTTGTGTGTTTCCTTTTTCAAGCTGCTGGAAATGTGAATTTCTCATGGAGATTGATAAAGTTTCTATCTATCTATCTATCTATCTATCTATCTATCTATCTATCTATCTATCTATCTATCTATCTAAGTCCCAGTCAGCCCTGGAGACGCCTCTCAGAAGAGATGCTCCGTCGTTTCTTCTTTTTGCTTATTTCAGGGAACACTGACTCAAGGGAAACCGTTAGCATGTGCTAACAGTCATCCTTGACTGGAAATCCTCGAAAAATCTAGACCGTAACAGCCAGTTTAGGTGTAATCCCAGTGCAACTTTGTCAAATCTCTTACCAGAGATAACCACACGAAGGGTCTTGGCCACTCCAGCCCACGGTGGTCCGAGACAGATGAAAGCTTTGATGTACTTGTCTTTCCAGGCCTGCGGCTGCTGACTGAGGAAGTACAAGGTGTACATGTTGCCCATGCTGTGAGCGATCAGGACGACGGGCCCACCGGCTTTGGCGGCCATCTCTTCGATCATATGCTGCAGCCGCAGGAAGTACTCTTTATTCTCATCTAGGGGGAACAAAAATAGGAGATGTGTGAAAACAGCTCCCGTTTGTGTTGGGCGCGGCCTGGAAAAGTAGATTTTTTGCGTAGTAACTGCGTGTTCCGAGCATCTGGACCGCGACCCCCGTCGGTTTCAGGTTGATGTTCTCAAAAGACAGTTCATTCTGACTGTTGGTTGTTCATGTTTCAGGTCTTTGCCAGCTGATCAGCAGCAGATGAGTTACCCATTCACCCGCGCGGATTCATCACACAGAAGAACAGCAGCTTAGATCTCTGTCTGCGCGACTGCTTACTGGGGGCTCGTCTCCAGTCGTAGGGAGCTCCTCTGACATCATCACCTCTGGTGTAACCAGAGTCCACCAGCGTCTGCACTATGGTGAAGAAGTACATGCCTAAAACACAGAAACAGCACGCAAGACTGTAAAGGAAACATGTTCCGTGCTGATGCTGTCCAAACACACTGTGGCCGGTGTACCGGAGGTTGTGTGTGTGTGTGTGTGTGGGGGGGGACGCTGCTCTGTTCTCACATCATCCGTGGATTTGTTTTGTTTGAAACGATCAACTCACCCACGTCGCGTTCGCTCGGGTCGACATACTCTAGCGAGAACGTCTGTCCGAAACCGGGGACGCGGATGTCTACACCTGGCGGAGACGAGGAGGTGTGCGTCGTCCTGTTGTAGATCAGCCTACACACAAGCACACACACACACACACACACACACACACACACACATCATCACATGAGCGAAACACCAGACAGAAACCAGGGGATTCTGGTGAGCACTTAAACCCACATTTTCACTGCCTCTTTGAAGCCATGGCTGCTTTTGGGAGGTATCTACTTCCCCAACTGGGTTTCATCGCATGTTAAAGTTAGAGAAGACGTTTGTGGTGGCCAGGAAGAAGTGAGCCTTTGTGGGGAAGCCTACAGCGTCTAATCTGCAATGACTGTTTCCTTCTTAAAAAAATATAAAACAGTAAGAAAAGTGTTTGCTGGGCTTTAAAGTCTAAAGCATATTGTTTTTAATTTTTACAATTACATAATGTATCCTTCGGAAAAGAAAAGAAAAATGTAAATGTGCTTTTCAAGATTTTGCACTTTTAAAACTTGCCGATCCCTGAAGAGCAATTTGCAAATGTCACACGGTTCCCCCTGAACTGTGGCCAGTCAGCGAGGCACTCTTTTGTCTCATTACACGGAGATTGTGATGAGTAATTCACTAAAAATCTCTATTTTGTGGTAAATCTACATTGATAATTAAGTGGACCAAAGTCCAGTGTGTCCTCAGGAGGATGATAAGCTTCACAGAAAGCCAATCAGGTCATTGAACCCAGAATCCATAGGCTACATTGTTGGTTTAATGGCGCAAAACACGCATGCAGCAGCTTTTCACCAAAAATGTGACGAGTGTCAACATACCTGATGTTGTCTATCCAACAATCAATGGCTACAGGGACCAGCAGCTCCAGGTTCAGCCACAAAGTGAAGAACGTGTCAGTCTTCTTGTAGCAGATGTAGTGGACCACGCTGGGTTTATCCAGCTTTGCTTCCAGCTGGTTTCCCAGATCTCCTGGAACTACAGAGAGCAACGTCCGCAATGAGACCCATCCGCAATGTCACCGTGAAACGACGGAAGCGTTTTTGGCCGCTCATGTTAACACGGAGCATCGGCGATCAAAGGGCAGCAACACAGCGCTCTGCAGTATGTGACGCTCACAATTACACCCAGTTCACGCTTACAATGTTGATGTTTCAGATTAAAACCTCAAGAAATCTAAATCTCAAGAAATAAAATGTATGAATCCATGTGATGAATTTGCACTGTGACCTCACATCTAAGAAAGACGCCTTGTGGAATGTATTTTTCATGGTAGCCTAAGGTTAAAGATGGAATTTTTTTTATGTATGTATATATAGTGAGTTTGTCTAAAACAGTGACTGCATTATTACACTATCACTGCACTACAAAACAAATCCAAGAATATAAGGTTACATCAGTGACACAAACAGCCTCTTATCACGCACAGATAGAGAGACAGAGACTTTATCTCTGTCAGTTGCGGGGAAAAAGAACATATCAGATGACAGACGGAAAAATATTTTCAAAAAGAACATGTGCAATAACTGTCTGGGATGGAAACAAACCCAGAATTCCTCGGAGAAGAAGAAGAAGCAGGAGAAGCAGAAGAAGAAGACGAGTGTAAACAACAGAACAATCCGGCCAAATGGTAAAAGAGTTTGAATTCGCCTGACGTGTAAACCGATTTTTTTACTGACAAAAGGCTGCTGATAAATACAGCCTTGGCGGCACATCAGATACGATGGGGGAAGTAAAAGAAATAAAGTAAGACGCGATGAAGGATGATGGAGCGCACAGCGGTTCATCTCTGACGGACTCTGCTGTCTCCGGAAGGTCCAGATGTCCAGGCTGCTAAAGTTGGTGTGTGACCGAGGCTATTGTTTAAAACACTTACTGAGGACGACAGGGGGTCTTGTGGGTTGGCAAGACGTCCCGCTGGTACATTTCTCCGAAGGTCTGCCGCTGCTCCGACCCAACAACAGCAACAACAAGCCGACTTGGAAAAGCGACGAGACTGCAGTCATCCGGTAGCAAACGGCCATGGCTGTCTGTGTCTCATGGCCAACAGGTCATCGTCACCTTTCTGAGCGTTTTTATCAGTTCACGCTTCTTCTTTTTTTTTTTTTTTTTCCTTGGGTGTTTGTTTTCTTGTTGATACCGTCTAATGATTCGACGTGACGATTGAACAGGATGACGATCACGGGATTCTGATTTCAGAGCAATCCACCCGTAGCACGAGATCAACAGTCGAGGCAAAAGTAATCGATCGAAGATTCAATGGAAAGGATCGTCGAGTGAAGCGCTGAGGCCGTAATCTGCTGTGTCACAACAAAATACAATTTATCCACGGTCTTAGTGGCATTTTCCTGGAATATTAAACATATTACACTTTAGATTTTACAACAATAATTCTCAGCATTAGAAAAATACATTCGACACATTAGTGTGTTCTGATCTGTTCTTGAGCTTTTAAATATTTAAATGTGATTATTTATTCACATACTGTACACACATGCTCTGCATTGTAGTATGCCATTTGAGTCTTTGAGTTTTTTTCTTGAAAAATCCAGTGACACTCAAAATGTCAATTTTGCAATCTAAAGATGAATTTTGCAAATGGAAAAAAGATCACAACCTTTGACAGTTTGCTTTAAATTTAGAATTACCAACTGTTTATTATAGTTCAGTCATTGCATTATTGACATACAGCTAATTACATCTATACAAGTACGCACGTATGAAGACAAAATAATTCAGATATGTTTATTGTAATTCAGTTTACCTCTTCATGTATGTATGTATGGTGTGTGTGCGCGTGTGTGTGTGGTTATAGGATTAAGGTCTTCTGTTTTGATCTTATTTTAAGCTTGATTCTTTGTCACTTTTCTTCTACAACATATCCAATTTTTAAAATAATGAAGTGGCTAATAGAGTAAAGGCATTTTATCATTTCCTTTGCATTTGTTTTTGTGTGAAATATTTTTGACAATCATAATTACAACAGCATATCACACTTTTTGTTTGTTTTAAGAAACGTTATACATTAACTTTAGCTAAAACGCTACAGCATGTACCCTACAATGGAACTATTATTTGCAAAAATGAACATTTAATTTGTTGGTAGTTGTTGAACTAGTGGTGATAGAATGACAAATACTTTTACATAAGCAGTTTTTTTATGTGAGCTTAGGATAACATTCATAAAACCACACAGAAAAATATATACTGTATATTGGCTCATTATTTATAATTATGTAACTTTTCATGATGAATATGTGTACGTTAAAATAATGATGGTGTGTCCACCAGTACTACATCAGCCAATAGTGAACACACCAAACATATGTAACAAGTCTTGATTCTACACAGACTGAAAAAGGTTACAAACATCTTAAAAACAAACAAAAAAAAAAAGAAGCCATTTTGACTTGTGTAATTAACGTGATGATTACCATGATTGCCCTGTGAGTATATCTGAGACAACAGAGCTCTGTCTTGAAATAGGAGCTAAATCAATCAGTTTGGGCTGCATTCCAGGTCGCTTTTGATCAGAAACCCTTCAGATCAAGAGGGAATTCAAATTAAACCTGAAGCTTTGCAGCTAAAAAAGTATTTATTAGGAGCACTTTTGTAAAATAAAGACAATGTCACCACATCCTCTTGCTGTAAAGTGAGGCTGAAATCACCAGGATATGGTTCCACCAGTGACTTTTTTGTTGCCAGATTCTGTGTAGGATTCGCTGGGGAACAGGTCTGTCAATTTATTTATAGCTTCACTAATCAACAATGAGTGTTTTTAATTTTAAAATTGCTGATATAAACCCATCAAGCATCAGAAATAAACCGGTGAAACTCGATTGGAGGAGTATTATTGTCTTTCAGCGTCGAGGAGGAGTTCATTCACTTCCTTTTACATGAACAGAGGTTAATCTAGCTTAAGTTTCAGTTTGCCACATTTCCAGTTCTGACGTCAATCTCTCCGGGAATGTCGGACTTTCCCTCAAGAATATCCTGGACTAGGCCCAGAACCTTGTTGTGGAAAACCATATCGAGGTGGGTCAACCCCCTGAACTCTGTGACGTGGACGGGCTGGTCCTGCTGCCCAATCCAGCGTTTGCAGAGGCCCGTGCTGAAGCTGTCCACGGTGTTGTCCCCATCGGCATAAACAAAGTCCACCGGGTCAGCGTTGGGAAAACCGTCGTCATAAACGTAGCTGACTGCAGTTGGAAGCCCCACGCCGTACATACACCACACTTCCACCCCAGGAGCGATGAGGTCCCCGGTGAGGTTCTTGGTGTCGTCCCAGATGTACCTGAAAGCAACAGAGAGGATAACAGGACACAGAACGATGCAGGATTGCTAACCTGCAGCACCTTTCACACACTGTCTTTTGAATGGAAACGTCCACAGATCCCAAATATTGGCCGTCTATCACTAACACAGGAAACCATAGCACACACATACACACACACACACACATGCACACACACTACCAGCTATGACACAGCACAAAAGCACACATGTACATCAAACTGACAGGAACATATCCTAGACTGACCCCATCAGCCGAGCCAGAGGGGCGTTACGACATTAATCCTGTGTAATTACCAGCCATCCTCATAGTCAATGTCGGTAAAAAGGCGGTGGTAGTCCCGGTGGGTGTAGTTGAAGGTGGGTGTGGAGATGAAGACGTGGTCCTTTGGCCAGATTTTGTCAGATGGCAGCATCCAGGGGTTAGTTGTGGTCATCCTCTGTTCCTCCCTGATCTTGATGTTGGAGATCATCGGGATGCCATCGTTTTCCCCTGCAACACACAGCATCAGCGCTGCTCATTGGTCATCCGGCGATGCAAACCAAGCACATTCAACATTCAATGAGTTCTTTAACTTTCAAAAGCATTTAAGCTGGAATATCAGGAAAGTTACAGTTTTACCTGAAGCTAAGACTCTGAGTGTTTTGACAGCCCCACCCCATGGGGCTCCAAGTGAAATAAAGCTCTTGACATACTTGTCCTTCCAGCTCTGTGGCCTGTGGTTAAGGAAGTAAAGGATGTACTGGCAGCCCAGGCTATGTCCGAGCAGGTGGACGGGCTGCTGGTATTGATTGTACATCTCCTCTACCAGTTTCTGCAGCTGTACAAAGTAATCCTCATTTTCATCTGTGGATGGAGAAGCAGAAGCCTTCACAGACCAAAACACAGACAAAAAAACCCCCAAAAACCCCAGCTTTAGTCCTGAAGAAGCGGTTTTTCCTCTTACTGGGTGCTAATCTCCAGTCGTAGGGCGCTCCTCGCACAGTCCCGTTTCGGATGTAGCCCATGTTCACCAAATGTTGCACCAAAGTGTGGAAATAGCCTGAAAAGCCCCGACAAGGTTGATGCAGAAACAGAATTTAAAGGACGAATTGGCTTCACATTTAAGCTTCTGCTGCTCGGAAGTGTACCGCCACATTCATTTCCAGCATCACCTGATCAGGGCGACTAAAACCAAATCAAATCGGTGTCAGAACTCACACCTGCCAGCTTGCTGGAGTCCAGAAACTCAATCGTATACGTCTGCCCAAATCCCGGCACCCGTATTTGCACCCCCGGTGAGTTCGATGAGCGTCGAGAGGTCCGGTTGTAAACGAGTCTGCGTCAAGCACACACACACACACACACACACACACACACACACACACACACACACACACACACACACACACACACACACACACAAACATGACTCTGGTGATCAGGTCAAACAAACAGAAACCACTGGACAACTGTGCACCCCCCCCCACACACCTACTGCAGGTATTGACGTCAACAGTTATTAACAAGGCATTCTTATAATCACACTATTGTTGTAATGCTTCATTTGCATGACTTTAGGCTAATGATTTGTTGTGATTGTTTGTGCAGATGTGGGGGACTATTCATCCGCAACAGAACAAATACCAACTTGGGACACCCCAAGCCTGGAAAGTCACAGTCATTTAATTAAACAAGAATTAAATATTTTCAAGTCTTAATTCTAGACACGATCTGGAAAAGCCAACCCAGTGTAGAAAATAAACTAAGAATAGAAATGACCGTACGATTTCCCCTCCAATTGAACACCAATATGTTGTGCTGCAATGGACAAAATGTCTTTTTCAAAGTGACCCCCGGTTTTGAAATACGTTATCCGCCCCTGAAGCAACCTATGCTGCCACGGGGGCCAAAATGGATGTTGGAAAGGTGCAAAGGACAGCCGACCCGGGTTACCTCATGTTGTCAATCCAGCAGTCGACGCCGACAGGCATGAACATGTTGAGGTCGATCCACAGAGTGAACCACTGCTGTGTTTTCTTGTAACACATCCAGTGAACTATATCTGGTTTGTTTAGTATAGCTTCCAGACGGTTCCCCAAGTTCCCGGGTACTTGAAGTTGGACACACAGACACACACAAACACACACACACAAACACACAGACACACACGTAAATAGAATGTAAGTATTACTTTAATTATCCTATTCAATGACAAATCTGCAAATCTGTAGGATTCTGCATGGTTTTAAATTCAACCCCTGGTGTTAAATTACTAAATTCCTCATATCTAAATCTATACAAGACTGAGTGCCCTGTGTGCAGCTCAGACAATAGCCTTCAAAGAGATGCAAACACCTGTTTAAAACCATATGACAAATCAAGGAGATGCACTTTCCAGGCTAACAAATTACAACCTTTTAGGTGTCAACAACCTTCGAAGGTTGGTGAAGCCTGGACCTTCTGAGATGCAGGTGTTGGCGAGCTGGAAGATTCTATATGGATTCAACCGTATCATGGTGCAAAGACTGCGGCCTGTGCCACAGTGTTTGTCCCGCACTGCCAACGACCTTTTCACTAACTGAGTCAAAAGCCGTGGGAGTTGGGCAGCGCATTTGCGTTGACATCGCGGACTTTATCCTGACGACACAAAGCAAATCGCACAAGGGTTGCTTTGTGTCTACTGGCAGCGAGTGGGCAGAATGTTGACTCGACAGTCAGGTGAAGATGTGGACGGAAGATCCAGGCGGATTACCTGGTTTGTCTCAGCTGTGATTAAGGTGTCACCAGCCTGAATTAAAGAATTAAACCACATTTTTAAAGATTGACAATCAGGTAGAAGGACAGTATGACACAACAACAAATACTGCAGCTGGCGTGAGGCTTGAGTGTTGAGCAATGAAACACATCTTGTCATTCCAAACGAAAGGAATGAAAGGAAGAACGCTGCATGCAGCGGAGAAATGATGCCGTGGTGGATTCAGGTGTGAGGAGGAGGTCAGCTGACTGGCGAGTCAAGAAAACGAATGTAACAAACAATTATTTTTTTTTAATTATTCTAAACTTTTTCTAAACTCTCTCTGCTTTTTTGACCTTTGCTAGAAGGCGCAAAGTTCAGTTCTCAGCTACATCACTGCTCTTTATGAGCATGGTTTTCTTGCTGCTGCTGACTGATTTTCAGTGTTGGGACATCAACAGTGGCATCAGTGGTTCGAGCTTTTATCAGGGACATTTGTTACGAAAGTCCCCAAAGTAAACGTGCAGCAGAACAAGTTGTGATGTGCTGCTGTATTATTTTGTTCGGGGGATGTTCGGATCGAGGACTACACTGTAAATCATTTCAGCTACACATGCAACTAAAATTCTGTTAGGAGTATATATTCTCTATGACATCAATCTGTGATATTAGATTATTTCCCCCCCCCTACTGAGTTTATGGATTACAGGACTGGACCAGAACATCAATGATTCAAAGAAATGGAGGAGTGACTTTTGTCGTTGTTGTTGTTGTTTTAGTTTACATTTTAATGATTAAAAATTGCGTTTTCCACACGACAGAATCCAGCCCGAATCAGGCCTGGACCCGAGAGCGCCTTTAAAAACTTAAACAGGGGCTCATCTTTGCTTTTGAACCAACGCAAAAACCTGATTGTAACTTGTTTTGCTTTTAAGTATTGTTACTCAGCAAACTCACCGATAACCACCGGTGGAGTATTGTTGCTGGGCGCTTGCTGCGGTTTGGCGTTCGGTGGGAACACGACATTTAAGATCCAGAAGCCGGAGGAGTGCTGACAGGCCAGGAGGGAGAGGAGGAAGAGCGGGCAGAGGCGCATCCCGGACACCATGCTTCTTCCAGGCGGCGGCGGCGGCGGCGGCGGCGGCGTCTCGAGCGGGTTGCTGTTGAATGCTCCGGGATTCTGGGATTCTGAGTTTTCACTGTGACCCGGGATCTCCGGCCCACGCGCGCACTGGCGGATCAATCAAGCTCACGCGGACACAAGGACAAATGGAACGTGCCGCCGCTGCAGGAGCTGGCCGCACTATTGATTATCCCCGGTCACAAGCAGCTGTTTGCGGCCCAAAGCTGGTGTAAATAATTAATAAAGAACACTGACAGTGCTGTCATGATGAATGGTGATTTACATTTCCAAAAAACCACGTTGCGTTTTGTAACACTTTCTGTTATAACAATAAAAACAAAGTGACCGATGTCAGGGGTTGTCGGAGAGGATTTTAAGGTTTAAAGATGGCGAGCCGAGATGGACCCCCGACTGGCCAGCTCTCTCCGCCTTCCTTGTTTTTGGCTGTCAGGAATGACCCTGAAGGTGGGTTAAAATCCAGATAATCCAATCAGAGGCAGAACAGGCAGTCAGCACCCTGGGCCGTACACTTATTTTTTCACTTCACCAAATTTGGTGAAGTGAAAAAAAAAAGCTTTCTCAAACAAAACATGTATGTTTTGTTTGAGAAAGCTTTCGGAAGTTTAAATGGGATATTTTCCCCTATAAATCCCCGTTTGTTCCATCATGCCTGAGACTGACCTGCAGATAAAACAGACTAAAATGTATTTCACTTTTACTTTTTAAATTATGGCGTAATTATGACAGGATCAAGAAAATCTACTGTGAAAATGGGGCCCAACGGGGTGATTTTTTTCATTTTCTTTACACGTTCAATGAAATGTGAAAACTTGTTTCTATGCTTTTGTGTAAACGGTAACTGACTACTTGTTTATATTTTCATATTTAATAATAGATTAAGGCAGGAATTTTCTTTGTTTTTCACCTGAAGAAAGAGAAGTCTTCACTGTTAGGCTAGTTGAACCCGACTTAGGCGAATAATCCCTGAACTGCTTGCCTGAATGAACTTGCGCAATAACAAAATCTTGCAATAATAGGTATTTTATTTCATTTAAGATGTTCAGAGGTGTTTGTGAGTGTCTTTGTTAAATTATATGACTTTCATTTAAAAATGTCAATATTTTTTAATTTACTGCTTTCAAAGCGAGGTGGAAAGTGCTCTCCAGAAGGCTTCTGCAGGTCTGAACTCGCTGGAGCCAGACCTTGAAAATATAGCCCTTGTGGCCCCATTAGCATGCTAATGATCTGTCTGGTCACCCGAGGGTCATTGGCAGGGCCCTTGCTAGGGTCGTTGGCCTAGTTTTACTTTAGGTGCTTCCCGTTGTCTGCTGGGTGACGAGTCACCAGGTCTCTTGAAGTGGTGTGGACGTTTGGGTTGTTGAAGAAAGGAGTGGAGACCTGCATGCTATCACCCATGTACAATGCAGTCCTCCACTCTTTTCTGCAGCAATCCAAACCTTCACACCATTTCACGAGACCTGGTGAGTCGTCACCCAGCAGATAATGGGAAGCACCCAAAGTGACCCTGCTAACGACTCTCGGGTGATCACCCGGATCATTAGCAATTAGCTAATGGTCCACAAGGGCTATATTTTCAAGGTCTGGCTGCAGCAAGTTCCGGCAAAATGTCTTCTAAAACCTAAACAAGGTCAGTTGCTCAGAGATCTAACCTTGAACAAAAATGTCTTATTTACTGATTCCTAAAAGGTATAACAATCAATAGAATTTAGGCCAGAGATTGTTTTAAGTATTCTAACTCTGGTCCGCACCCACAGTAGGTGGCGGTAATTCACCTTGACGCTGGTGTCGCCCGTATCTACACTAGAAGAAGAAGACGAAGAAAAGAAAGAAGAAGAAGAAGAAGAAAACTGCACGAAAGTGGGCGGAGTTGCGGTTCTTTGAAAAAGAACAAGCTAACCATTAGCCACTCCGTTCTAATACATCTGGTTCTATCGCCAATAGCCTGTTAACATGGCACAGCTGGTCGGTTCTCTCCGAAAAGAGCTGGCTGACTCGCTCACAACCTGTAAGGTGTTGGTAGTCGGAGCGGGAGGAATTGGCTGCGAGTTGCTCAAGAACCTCGTCCTTACCGGCTTCAAAAATATCGAAGTGGTCCGTTAGCGCTCATTTTGTCTGTGTGCCATTTAGCTAGTTGGCTACCATGCTAGTTCTTTGTGCTGCCTAGCCGGTGTTTTGGGGGATGCGGGATCAGGCTCATAGTATGAACGTGGCATTTAACGAAGTAGTCTCTGCTGTGCTTTATTTATCTGTCCATTTGTCCCCTTGTGCACAAAACGAATAGCAAAACCGTTCATGGTGAATATGTCTGTAATTGTCTCAGAATTGGTTAGCCGCCTGGCGCCCTCAACATTACTCAAGTAGCGCAACAGTTTCTTAGAAAAGTAACCTTTTCTGAACTGGTAGATGGGCTGCGTAACAGCAGTGTAACATCTGTTTTCCTCTTCAACGATAAAGTCATTGTGTTATCCAGATTGTGATCTCTAATGACAGCTGACGGATGCCAAATATTGTTGGATACACGTTTAATCTGTGGTTGTTTTATCATTGGTAATTGATGTGATTGTTCATCAGAGTACTGTAAAGGATTTGTCTCCATTCACCTCATTTTTAATCTATGCTGTAATTTTTTGTGACCCCCCCCAGATTGACTTGGACACCATAGATGTCAGTAACCTTAACCGTCAGTTCCTCTTTCAAAAGAAGCATGTTGGTCTGTCCAAGGCACAGGTTTGTACCCATAATACCCTAAGCAATGTTGCCAAGCCATGTAAAATATCTACATGATAGATTTATTTACAAAATAGACCATTTAATTTTGTTGTACCTTATTTGTTAAACCTGTACAAGTCAAACTGTGGCTGTCATTTTGGGATATATGTGTAAAAGAAATAGATGCGACTATCCGTGGCTTCAGAAATAAAATATGTGGGGGAAATTGAACTGAGTTGTCAGGAATGTCTTTTGGAATATTGTTCTGGTACAGCTTCAAAGGTTTACTGCTCTTGAGGGAAATTCTTTTGCATGAGCGTCAGCTGAAAGGCGAGAGCTTACCTGCCAATTTTGTTCCGTTCATAACAAAAAACAAAGGAAAAAAAACCTTCTCGGCTACAGTTTTGTGGTCAGATGACAATATTGTTTCAACAGGGCCATGAGAAACAATGAAAAGTGCTAAAGAAATGGCCCAATTTGGACAGCATTTGCATCTTTAGATTGCATCTTTACATATCTTCAAGACTTCATTCTCATTAATGGCTGCTGCTTCTGTCATAGAAAAATGCCTTTGTTTGGTTTATGTTGCAGGTAGCGAAGGAGAGTGCCTTACAGTTCTGCCCCACTGCAAATATAACTGCATACCATGACAGCGTCATGAAGTAGGTTTCCTAACCTTTGGGATTTTTTGCTAAAAAATTTAAATATATCTTTGTATTTCATTATTTTTGACAACCTGTTTAATTGAACAGTCACTGTGTCTTTTTCCCAACAGCCCTGACTACAATGTGGAGTTCTTCAGGAAGTTTGTGTTGGTGATGAACGCTTTAGATAACAGAGGTATTCAAATTTGACCTTACTACTTAAAAATGCCATTTCAAAACGCCAACATCAAGAGATGACGGAAACAAAACACTCTCCCCCCCCATAGCCGCCCGTAATCATGTGAATAGGATGTGCTTGGCAGCAGACATCCCTCTCATCGAGAGCGGCACAGCCGGATACCTCGGACAAGTCACAGTCATCAAAAAGGTAGCCGCGTGGTCATAATCATACGTGTAGGATTAACTTTATTATCCCACGAAGGAGAAATTCACTGTTAAAGCAGTAAAGTGCAAACATACAAGTATATGCTTTAAAAAAAAGAAGATGGCATTTTTTAACATAGAAAATAAAAAAGAACATTTAATATAAAAAAAAAATGCTAGAAGGAAAATTTAAAACAACCTGTATAAAAATGAAAGAAAAATGCTATGTACCAATAGAAAATAATTAAAAAAAGAAATGTAGACTGTTTATATATACAGTTAAGGTAAATAGACCACATGAGATGTATTAAACATGAATTTTTGAAGAAGAGACTAACGTTTGTAATGGTGCGTTGTGAACCTTGTGATTGAAGGGTCTGACTGAATGCTACGAGTGCCAGCCTAAGCCTGCTCAGAAAACGTTCCCAGGATGCACCATTAGAAACACGCCCTCTGAGCCCATCCACTGCATCGTCTGGGCCAAGTATCTCTTCAAGTAAGACCTTCTCTCTCTTCTCGTTTGAGACAACATTTCAGGGGTCTTCTGCAGTCCAGTACACACGTGACATCATTCAGCAGGACTGTAGGTGATGCGTAGGTATGGATATCAGCCTGGGTAACGCCCCCCTCTCGCTCACTTCCTCACTGGACAGTCTGGGACACAGACCGTCCTCCTGGTCAGTCCGTTCAACCTTCTCCTTGGTGGAAACCAGGCACCCAAAACATAGTCTACAAGCCCCGCTTTGTCACATCAGTATTGCTGTCGAAATAAGAAAAGGCATCAAAGCTTGTGAAGTCCGTCCTTGTTGGCTCTTGGAGTGAATCTGGTCCTCTCAACTTTAACAACATTGCAAATCAGAATGTGTTTAGTAAATGTAATTGTAATTAACATCTACGTCTAACTGGGCTGGAGTAAAGAGGTTGTTTGACACACTGGCTTTTTGCTTTCTAAACTGTGACCAATTCATCCAGAAGTCCTAAGAAGAGCAGAAGTATGTTGACATGTGGATACCCAGAGTTGCTCGGTGTCTGGTAGAGTTGGTAAACGTTCCAAAATCTGGAATTCAAAGCACAAAATGATGCAGAGGACGGGAAGAACGTCAGGATTAGCAGCTGTCAGGATAAGCAGCAGCAGGCTGCCACTCAAGCAGCACCATCTTACATCCAAGAGGAAAATACGCTGCAGAGGAAACCAGGTTTTCTCAGATGGCTACGTCTGTGGGTAATTTACAGGCGTGCTTGTGCTTTTAGGGAATAACGACCTTGTCTTTTAGAAGAATAATTAAACTATCACATGTGTAATAATAATGTTTTTCGGTTGAGTTAATAAAGACATATATGATGTCAATAAATGTGACTTTAATGCTAATCAGCAAGAGTCAAACGATGATGCTCCTTTGATGGAGTCCAGTCTAGACGTGCGTTCTTGTGTTTAAGTTGTAATCTGTGTCTCTCACCAACGCAGTCAGCTGTTTGGAGAAGAGGATGCAGACCAGGACGTGTCCCCGGACATGGCTGACCCCGAGGCTGCATGTGAGTAAGAGGACCACACTTCTGGGCTGGAATAGAGAAACACCGTTCACTTCGCTTTCACCTGAAGGGAAGTTAGATCTTGCCGGAGAACCTCATTATGATCTGAAAGGCCTTGAGTGTTCCCACTGCTGAGATGCTGAGGTGAGCGCACACTCTGTGAACAGGGAACCCCAAAGAGGCGGCTGCTGAGAGCATGGCCTCGGAAAAAGATGGCGACATCAAACGCGTCAACACCAAGGACTGGGCTCGCTCCATCAGATACGAGCCCGTGAAGCTCTTCAACAAGGTACCGGCCAGAACCCGCTTAGCTCTCGGCTGAGGCTGACTCAAAGGAGGAGCCGCCATTTTGGAACGAGCTACTGACTCTTTCTCCTCCACAGTTTTTCAAAGATGACATCATGTACCTGCTGACCATGGACAAGCTATGGAGGAAGAGGAAAGCTCCTGTTCCTCTGGACTGGCATCATCTAGAGAAGAGCTGTAAGTTTAAATGTCTCAGATGTCCAAACAGTCCAGCAGGATAGAGACTCTCAGGGCTGCCACGTCTCCTGTGTTTGCCGTGGTTGGCTCATGCTAGTTCTGTGCGTCCCAGCTTCTCCCCAGGAGATTCCTCTGGGAGCAGGGTTGAAGGACCAGCACGTTCTGGGTATCTGGGGCCAGTGTCAGCTGTTCCAGCACAGCGTGGAGACGCTATACTCACAGCTGCAGGAGAAAGGAGAAGGAGCTGAGCTAGCCTGGGATAAGGTCATTTGACTCACATTTCCCTGTAGAATTCAGATACATCGGGCGGGGGAGGGGAGTTATTGCACATTTTGCCATGGTTATGAGTTTTATGATGCCCCATTTAAAGTTTAGTACTGGTGTTTTTAATGCTTCCTGTGAAATTCCTCTCTTCAGGATGACCCTCCAGCCATGGACTTTGTTAGCGCGGCGGCTAACTTGCGCATGCACATCTTCAGCATGAACATGAAGAGTCGCTTTGATGTCAAGTGTAAGTTGCCTCTGGACAGCGTCAGGACTGAGATTTCTCGTGCTTGAACGCGACCCAACACGCGCGGACGGTCGTGACCTCCACCTTTAGGCAGATGTCTGTCCTTCTTCCAGCTATGGCGGGTAACATCATCCCAGCTATCGCCACCACCAACGCCATCATTGCTGGACTCATCGTGCTGGAGAGCCTGAAAATCCTGGCGGGGCAGATAGAATCCTGCCGAACGGTTGGTTCTTCCACTCCGGGCCACCACCTTTCCTCAGACCTGGCTCTTGAGTAGAATTTGGAGATACGTTTGGCTTGTTTAGCTGAACCTTTTAGTTTAAAAAGGGCACAAATGAAGGGTAAATCCTTTATGTAATGAGTGTTTCAACGGTAAAGCTGTAAGAACATCAGGTGATGAGGGATTTAAAGAGATGACGGAGTTAGAGGAGTTAGAGGCTCCACCACAGATGAGACATTTCCACAAAATTATCGCTAACACCCCACCGTCCCCTAGAAGCGCCTTAGCTCTTTCTTGGTCGTTGGAGGGAATATTTCACCATTGTAGCGACCCTGTCCTGCAACGTACGCACTACCTGACCCTAACACATACACACTTCACCAGATTACCGCCCAATCCTGCCCAGGCCCATTTAGCAAGCGATGCTAAACACCATGCATCACTGAACAACTGAAGTTGGGAAGATCTTCATCTCTTGCTTCTCTGTCTTCCTAAAACATTTCTCCTGGCTTCTGACTCTCTGAAGGCAAGTACAATCCTTTCTGCCGTTTTCCATTCTGTCATGTTGGTCTCTTCCCCCTCAGATCTTCCTGAACAAGTGTCCTAACGTGAGGAAGAAGCTCCTCGTCCCGTGTGTCCTGGACGCGCCCAGCGCCAGTTGCTACGTGTGTGTCAGCAAACCTGAAGTCACGGTCAAACTCAACGTCCACAAAACAACCGTCCTTTCTCTGCAGGACAAGGTACGGTGTGGGACGCAGAGCCGTGACTTTGATCTCGCCAGCATTTGAGAGCATCAGTGATCTAATTTTAATAAACATCACTGGAGTTTTGAGGCAAATTTTATGTTTATTTTAATTTCTCAATATTTTCATGAATTGTAAATATGTGTAAATGAAACGGTTTGAAGAGGGTCGCTGTGACATGAGCAAAGACCGTTTTTTGTTTTTTTTATCTCCTGCTTCAGATCCTGAAGGAGAGGTTCGGTCTGGTGGCTCCAGATGTTCAGATTGAGGATGGAAAAGGCACCATTCTCATCTCTTCAGAGGAAGGTGAAACAGAAGGTGAGGCAAAGTTAGAGCTGCGGCTGATGCCTCGCAGCAAACGCCTCTGTCCTGGTCAGCTCTACTCCAAGACTGACACCAGCGCAGCACCTTTAAAATAAAAGGCTCCAGCAGTTACTGCTAGATTCGGCATATTAGAATGTAGGGCTTACGATTGATCCAGTAATTCGATTAATCTTTCCAGCTAACGCACTTTGTTGATAACCAACGCACTTTGTTTATAGCTCTGGTTAAAGATTCCGAACGTTAATCAATGCGGCGGCTAAGCTGCTAGCTATCACGTTTCCCCAACTCCGCTAAGCTTTTGCTTAAGATAATTACAATAATAATCCAGGGAAATAAAGCGCCAAAGTGCGTTTGTTAAAGCCTGAACTTCAGTTAGTTAAATTGTTAAAGTCAGTTAAATTAATGCCGTATGTAAATTTGACATGTTGAGCATGTTAAATGGAGCAAGAATGTGACAGATGCTTTTCAATAAAGTTAGAAGGATGTTTAAAAAAAAAAAAAAGGTCAGTGTCTGCAGTATATTTCTTATCCAATTACTCGATGAACCGCCAGAATACTCGATTACTAAAATAATGGGTTGCTGCAGCTCTATTAGACTGACCATCTGACCACAAACACCTGGAAGGTGGTGGCTTCCAGAGTGCTGTGTAGCACCAGCAACTGCCTGCTACTGTGTCTACCGTGCCCACCTTCTCTTTCGTCTGCTCTTTTCTCCAAGCCAACAACAACAAATTGTTATCCGACTTTGGGATCCGCAACGGCAGCCGCCTGCAAGCCGACGACTTCCTCCAGGACTACACGCTCCTCGTCAATCTTCTGCACACGTAGGCGCCGCGCTTTTCTTCGAGTGCATGTGCGCTCTGTGTTTCAGCCAGCCGTTTGAGAAAGATGCGTGCCTATTTGTTGCTAGCGAGGAGCTGGAACGAGATGTGGAGTTTGAGGTCATAGGTGAGGCCCCAGACAAGGCCCCGCCCCCTCAGGCAAAACAGGAAGAGGTCCACAACATCGCCAATGGCAACAAGGAGTCTTCAAACCAGCAGTCCACCTCCGCCAAAGGTCAGCACAGTGCACGCAATCGTTGGATAAACAGCAATCTTGAAATCAAATAGTTTGCGAGCGCTTTATCTGGTTTTCCCCCTCTTTTGGGACCAGCTCCGGCGGAGGAAGGCGACGTCATGGTTGTCGACTCGGACGCGGAGGAGCAGGCCTCGTCCAGCTCCGCAGGCGCCGCCAAGAGGAAGCACGCCGACGCAGACGCCAGCGAAACCTCTGCCAAGCGTCCGCGGACGCAAGCGTCGGTCGCCCCCGCCGACGCCGACGACGACGACATCATCGAGCTGGATTAACGCCCCTCCCCTCCCCCACCCGCCGCTGCCATGAGGGACTCTGAGCGTCGACGTCGCGGAAGCATACTGTTTTTATGACTTCTTTCATACACCGTCTATTCTTTCATGTGTCTGTAAATAGTTTTTTCGCATTACAAAATACACAAACACGCCCGCTTCTCTTTTTGTTATTTGTGTTTTAGTTCCTTCTGACCCACATTAGTTGCTCAAAAAAAGGAAGAAAACTAAAACTTTTTGTATTTTTATAAATATTCTGTATTTCTCATGTTGCACAAGTCAGGGTAGGTTGTGTGCTTTGTCAGGAGGTTACATGTTGATGATAAAAAGAAGAATATGTCAGTTTTTTTAAAAGCTTTTGCCGTCGGTGTTGACTGTTGTGTGAAGGTGCAGCGCGTGACGACCCACACAGGCAGCCGAAAGGCCGCCGCGGCCAGGTGTTGTCACGGGCTGGAAGCTCGCTACCTCTTCAGTAATGTACCAGTGCATCCCAATAAATTAGAACATGGTCCAAACGCTGATTCACTTCAGTAATTCCACTCAAGAAGGGGACATTCTAGACTGGCTGCGCTCGAAGCCGGTTCAAGAGTTCTGACCCACCGTCTGAGACTGGGACTCGTCAGACCACATGACCTTTTTCTAATCTGCTAATTGTCTGATTCTGGTGGACTTTCAGGGTTGTTTTTTTTTTTACATTTAAAAGAAAAAAACATTTTGATGAAATTATTGTTTGCTCCAAGAAACAGTCGTTTTTATATATCTTTTGATTCATCAGACAATCAACAAATGAACACTATTTTCTGGTGTTTGAAGGGTTAACGCAGCCTGTAAAGTACGACCCACAGGTAAACATTGATGAGTTTCAGCCTCCCAGGTGAAAGCGTTTGGGGGGGAAAACAGAAAGAAGGGAGATGTTGCAGCTTTAAATTCACAGCGAGCCTGGATGAAGGCTTCGGGGACAAACGGGTGTGACGGGGTGTTTTTAAACCAGGTCAAGGCCCTGACCTTTTCTTCTGGGAAGGTCCCAGCTGAGGGAAACCCAGGACGCTGTTTGGAGACGAGGAAACAGTGAGGTGAGCCATGGAGACGCTACGTTTTTAGCTCTCTGGCTGAGAGCGTTTGGGAAATAAATGGAAAAAAAGGACAAGTTTCCCCCCTCACCCAAAGGCTTCATGGTCACATTTGGGCCAGCCATTACCCTTAGGAAGGCAGCACCATGTTTCTGAAGAACACCTGTGGACTTTCAGCTCCGATGGACCTTCCTCAGGGCAAAGGTCAGCCAAGAGAGGTTGTGAGAAAAAAACAGCTCAAAAAGTTGTGGATTTCAATGGCGTGTGTCGGTCGGGCCGTCCGCCTTCGACCCCCACCCTGGGCAATCGCCATCTCTGAACCCACTTGGCGGAGTGTTCGTTTGGGTCGGCGAGGAAAAGGAAAACTCTTGACTCCAACTAGCAGTGAGACCAACACGTTGAAGGAGCAAAAAGAAAGAAAAAAGCGTAAACAACAGCATCAAAACCCAACAGCATCATGAACATGCAGGTGGTGTAAGGCACAATATGGGGAGATGAACTGCTTGGTGGAGGCCTGTGCTCACCGAGTGCTTTTTAGCTTTATATCATAACAGTGTTGAATTTCTATCAGATATAGACTGTAGCAATTAACCGGAAAATTACAAAAAAAATTAAAAAAGAAACAGCCCATTCCCACCCACGCCGCCAGGGGGCACTAAAGCTGCATGTTCAGCCTCATCTGAGTGGATCTCAAATAACGTCCTTATCTGTAGCTATTTCCTCTTTATCACATCCCTTATGCTTAAGACAAATATAGGACATCAATAAAATAAACGGCAATGACCAGATGTGGCGTTTTTGTGGCATTATGAGGTCAGATTTGTTGTCTCAGATATTTAAAACTTAACATTATTTTAGCATGATTTTGAATTAATTTACTAGTGAGAAGCGTGCTGTTTAATAACGTAGATATTTTAAAGGTTTGTTTTTTAAGTGATTTATAAATATTGGTGTTCGTGTTTGTTATTTTAGACTATTATGGCAGTCAATTATTTAGCTTTTACTAGTCCAATATGTTAATAATGCAGAAAACTCTTGATATTGACAACTTTGTAATTGGGTAAAAGGACACTGCAAATCACAATCACAACAACATGGCACAAAAAATGATTAATTAATTAATCAAGCATGTCACGAAGTCCAGCGTAAACAATGTCTGTGTTCCAAATCCAGTCCTGGAGGGCCGCATCCAGCCGGGTTTTCTCTCCGACGGAGACGGAACGCTTTCACGCGGCGTCCCGCTTTCCTTGGTTAAAAGCCTTTTCTGCCTGGTAGGACAGAAAACCCGGCAGGAGTCAGGACCTAAAGAACTGGATTTGGGCGCCCCTGATGTAAATCCTGAGCAGCGTGCTGGTGCCCGCTGACGCCCCTCAGCCGAGGCTGCTCATTGGTCCGCCGCGCACCTCTGGTTCTGCCCGGACTCGCTTTTCTTTCGGGTCTGCCCCGCTGGTGCCGCCGTGCGAGCTGATTGATTTGGTGGCACAACCACAAACGGTTGCTGGCAGAGCCGCGCGCCCCAGCACGTGAGCCAGCGACCGGAGAACCAGCAACCGCCTGTTTTTGTACGGGACCGAGAGCTAACCTTTACGGGACTCGACAAGATATCACTGCCAGATCAAAGTACAGGGGGCTTTTTTTTGCGGGCTAATTCTGTGAGTTAGTCGAGGCTGATCGCGTCGGTCGTGCAAATATGGTGATCGTATCGTCGCTAGTTGGACCGCTGGCTTCTCGGCTCTTCCGCCGGCTCGTCGCCCCCGCCAGGAGCCACAGGATCACGGCCGTCAGGAGGTGCAACCTGGCGGCCTGTTCGAGCAAATATGTGCTGTCGCAGAGTGAGTAGAGCCCATGAACGCGCCGCCAGATTGTGCGCCGACGTGGTCGCAGCCGCGGGGCTGCTCCGCTCAAACCCGGAAGCGTGCGTCCGCGTGCAGCGCGCGCCATCAAGGACTAGAGGGCTGCCTTGCTCAGCGGAGGGCTCACGCGGGGTTCCGTTCTTCCAACACTGCTTTTGACCTGTGTGTGTGTGTGTGTGTGTGTGTGTGTGTGTGTGTGTGTGTGTGTGTGTGTGTGTGTGTGTGTGTGTGTGTTAGACCTGATGACGTCAGGCTCCAGGTCTCCCCCACTGACTCCCAGACTGGTGGAGTGAACACAACAGGATAGTATGGAGAGAGAAGAAACACAAGGAATGAACTGGTGTTTGTAGGACGCTGGAGGCAGCATGTCTGCTGCCTCCAGCGTCCATTCATGTTGCTGTCCTTTGCCTTTGAAATGTGTGCTATGGCTTCCAAAACATGTTTCCAGGTTTTCAAGGGCTTTTGTTCATGAATGAACAATGATTGCTTTTTGAATCTATCTATCTATCTATCTGTGTATCTTATCTATCTTATATCGTGTGTGATGCAGTATATTTTGCTTCTTATTAGTCTTTAAAGAGTTGTTTGTGTCTTACTCTTGCTGCCGTAACTCTGGGTAGTTCAGGGACTTGTTTTAGCTGACAGTCAGGGGTTCTTCCATCCTCACAAGATCTCTCTGAATCTAAATTTTATTGTTGGAAAGGGGAATCTGCCGCCTGTATTTGTGTGCGTTTTCATGAGAGTTGGTCAAATCCTGAACCTGAATCAACATGGGAGCCACTGGAGGGTCCAAAGGGCCCTGTGACAGCGGTCGGTTTGTTTAAGGAGCTTTTGCTGTTCAAAGGCTGCCGTCCGGGTGATAGCAGGGACCGATTACTGCTAAAGGATGTCCTGTTTGTGTTTTGGGGACATACTGGGCTGGTTACGGCCAAATATTCAGTCCTGTTTGGAGGTGTTTTGAAGGTCACATGACCTCTGCACGCCTAAGTAACTGGGATCTTCCGGCGGCGTGATAAGCCAGAACAGTCTCAGGGCTTCTTTCACCTCTGTGCCGAGTAGGAATGGCGACAGTTGCGTCCACAGCGCAGCCTGATTCGCGCGGCGACCTCACCTGGGAGGAAACGCCGACGTCTGAGGATAATCCAGGACAGACTGGTTCTGCCGAGCTCACGGTGGAAACAATGAGCGGAAACAAGACTGTGCTGCCTTGTGTCATCTAACAGGCTGCTCCACAGTTTACCCGGGGGGGTTATTTCAAAATGGAGAGCCCTTGTCCTCTGTTGCTTTATATGGGAAGTACTCGGGCCAAGGGGAAAGGAGCAGACCCTGGCTGAGTGGGCCTGAGGTCGGCCTCTTATTCCCCCGCTGTGGAGTGGGCGTGCCAGGACATTCCACTTGTCAGTTTCTGTAAAACCAGCCTGCTTCTCTTATTTTTTTACTTCCTTTTGGGATGGAAAAAAAAAAAAAAGGCAAGATGACGAGGAGGAAACAGGACTGCTCCTCTTTCATTCAGGCCGGCAGCTTAAGGGAGAGCAAATGTGCTTGAAGGTCTGACGTTAGAGGCGTCAGGTCGCACTGCTGGTTTGCTCCTTTAGAAATGGACCGCGTGAAAAGGCAGAAAGCAGCTGAGCGCAACATGGAAAGTAGGTGCCATCGTTTTTCTCCTTTACGACTGAAATCCTCCCTGACAGTTTTCCTCTCCCTCCCTCCTCCCTTTTCTCTCTCCCTCCTCCAGTTCATCCCATGTGGCAGCAGCCCATTGCCGTGCCGGGAGGCGATTGTCAGTCACCCATCGACATAGTCGTGCGAAAGAGCGTCTTTGACTCGGCGCTGAAGCCTCTGGTGCCCGACTACGACCCGGACACCTGCCAGCAGATCTGGAACAACGGTTACTCCTTCCTGGTGGAGTACGATGACTCTGCAGACAAGTCCAGTAAGCATTACCTCATCGCTGTCTTCTCATCAGGCTCGCGTGTCTCCTGCTCCTGAAAGAGGAAAAAGCCATCCGTCCACTTAGAGCTGCCCAAGGAACTGAGCTGACCAACGGATCTGCCGACAGGCATGTGACTTCCACGTGTAGTTTGACCCCCCCCCAGCGTCCTTGGGGACTGCATTTAAAGCTTTAATGTCGGCGGCGTTGCTGGACTGCATCAAAGCAGTCGGTAATATTCCAAAATCAGGACAAAAGCAGATTTATACCAGGTCTGGAAACTGCAGCAGGTTGTCCAAACACATGCTCCCACCAGATGATTTTTATCTCTGTACGGTAGTTTTTGAAGGTCAAAGTCGGCGTTTGTGTCTAAGCAGCAGCGAGGAGGTTCCACCTTTTAAAGGAGGAAACAGAAGGAGGAAGAAGCATTTGCCTTTGATTGGTAGACAGCTTTGCTCTGCAGAGGAAGCATGTTGTAAGACTTGTGCAACCTAACACAAAGCTCTGCGTGTGTCTCGTGATTTTTCTGCTGCAGCACTGAAAGGGGGGCCCCTGCAAGACAGGTACAGGCTGTGCCAGTTCCATTTCCACTGGGGGGAGAGCAATGCCTGGGGATCGGAGCACACGGTGGACAGGAGACTGTTCCCCTCTGAGGTACTCCGACTGCTCTCATACTTGGACATGAAAGTGCAGCCTTTCCCGAACGGATATTCGTCAACGCACCCCGTATATGTGATTTCCCTAAACCCCCACTGACACTAGCGTGGATAGTTACCCAAAGCCAGGGAGTCAAGCTCTTGACCCGCCCCTCAAACACTGATTCGGCCTTTCCCAGCGCGCCGTGCCCATCGAACATGAACGCGCGTCTCCAGGGAGCAGCACCACCTCTCGCTCCCAGCCCCGCCGCACACGCCTACGTGGTTAAACCTGAAATGCCTGCTGCTGACGCGGCGCGGCTCGCACAAAAGGCCCGAAAAGGACAGCTGCGCGCCGCAGACGTCTACGCGGGGACCCCGGTCCTGCAGCGACGCGTGCTCCCGCGTGTTTGAAAGAGAGATGACGCGCTCGACCCCACCGAGGTGCTGGCTCCTGGAGGAGTCAGGACTGCAGGTGAGGGCTCTCTGACGCCTAAACGCCAAGACGTTGGAGGTAGAAGGCAGGATTAGGTTTCCAAGGCTGACCCAGAAGAACCGCCTGACTGTCTATACGTTGTGGGTGTTGTCAGGTTTAAATCAGAGGCGGCTTGTTGCTCTGTATGAAAGCAAAGACCTGACCTATCCTCCAATCTCTGACATCAGGGCTTCAGACCAGTTTGTCTGAAGAAAGGAATTTATATCCAGAACTGGATTACTGCTGGTAATCCACTGGTTACTTCTGGATTATATCCAGATTATATACTGGATTATGTCTAAAACGAACCGGCGGATGACTGCCCCGTGCTGCTGTAGAGCCTCGTCAAGGCCGGCAGCCTACCGACCGAGCTGCCGCCCTGCCAGTCAGATTTATTTTTAATGTTGTCCAACTTGCATCCTCTCAGAAGAAAAAAGCCTGATTTTTATTTCACTCGGCTCCGGAGACCTTCACCCACGTGGGCAGACCCTCTGAGAGGATGCAAGTTCCACGACATTAGTCATTAGACGGACTGTTGTTTTTTACGGTTACATAGAAGGTCGACTTTGCCAGGTGTTTTCTCATTAAACCTCTGGGTCTCAGTCAAAAGTCCATTTCCTTCAGCTCCTGTGACCCTTGAAAACCGCTGCAATCTCGATTCTGACCACTAGAGGTCACCAAAGACGGCCATGAGTTTGTGAGCGGGAGATCAGCCAGTGTAGGAAATTTGTCATGTTGATTATCAACATGAACAAAAGTGCTTGTAGTTTTTTTCATGGATATATTAGAATTGTCTGTATTATAACTACATTTGCCTTTTGACATTGATCCTGTTTTGCAAACTGGATTATGGTTCTTATTGTTAAGATGTGGAGAAACATATCCAAATCCATCCGTGTGATTGCATCTGTTTTCAGCTCCATTTGGTCCACTGGAACTCCGACAAGTACAGTTTGTTTGAGGAGGCTGTGTCAGAAGAAAACGGCCTGGCTGTTATTGGAGTGTTTCTTAAGGTACGCAGGTGCCCCATGTGGCTTGGGCGACGTTGTTCTACACAGGAATGAGCTCTGCATCATCTGGATCTGTGCTGTCCTGCTCGTGTAGGTGGGAAAGAGACACGAAGGGCTGCAGAAGCTGGTGGATGCTCTGCCTGCTATCAGACACAAGGTTAGCACGGACACACACACACGTGCATGCTGGAATTTTTTAATAAACTGCACTTAGGGTAAAGAAAAGTGATGTAAAGGGAGAGTATTGAAGTAAAAAATGACCAGGAAAGGTCCTCATAATTGTGGAAGGTTACAGTCTTAAACATCCTCTCCTTGACTTTGTGAAACGTCCGTAATGAATTCTTAAATGTTCTTAATTGTTACTGAAGAGTGCGCACTCTGGCTGTCTCTTGGGCGTAGGGCAGCGTGGTGGAGTTTACCCGGTTTGACCCCGCCTGTCTCCTACCTTCCAACACTGAAGACTACTGGACTTACCACGGCTCCCTGACCACCCCCCCCCTGACCGAGTCGGTCAGCTGGATCGTTATGAAGCAGCACATCGAAGTCAGCCACGACCAGGTCGGTGTGTCACAATCGGCAGGGTTCTTTACTAAAAGAGCAGGTCTGAGACTCCACCTTAAAGAAAAGAAAGTCAGCAGGCCTTTAGGATGAGAGGGAGACGCCAAATGCACTTCTTGAGCTCGGCTTCCTGTCATTTCCGCTCAGTCATTCGGAAATGTTGAATGAGAGTGACAGAGGGAGCGTGCACTAATACTCCTGTTAATGACCAAAGGTGTCTCCCTCTAGATTAGATTCAATTCTCTTGTCATTACACACGTGTGAATACACAGTAACAAAGTTTCTTTTGCGTCTCTGATTAGATGCTCGGGTATATTTTGATTAATAAATTCTGCATACTGATGCTAACTGAAGCCACAGCAAGACTACAGCGGGCTATGCTAACATACAGCTGGGCTCTACTGATATACAGATGGAATTAAAGACGAGTGTAAGTAAAGTAATATGTGCAGGGGGAGGGATGAGTATGGACAGGTGTGTATACACAGTTAAACGTGTGCAGAGTGCAGGGAGTGTATGTACAGGAGTAGAAGAAGTTCAGTGACAGGAGGAGACAGCTGGAGGGAAGAAGCTGCTGCTGAACCTGCTGGTTCTGGTCCTCAGGCTCCTGTGGGCCTCTTGGAGGGGAGGAGCCGGAGCGGTGGGAGGAGGTGGGGAGGGTGAGGGCAGTCCTTGAGAATGCCACGCGCCCGTCGCAGGCACGGCTTCTGCTGGACGTCCTGGACGGCAGGAAGCGAGGTCCCTGTGAAGCGTTGGGCGGGTCTCGCCACCCTCCGCGGTGCCTCGCTCGGAGCGGTTTCCCCACCAGGCTGTGGGGAGTCCGGTCGCCGTGGTGCCATCTGCAAGCGTTACGATGGTGTGCCAGTGCTGAGGTGACGGTGGTGGTGGAGCAGTTGTGGCCCGGGCGGACATGCTGAGGCCTGGTCAGAAAGTCCATAATCCAGTTGCAGAGGCAGACCGCCGTCTGGTGGCGAGGTCGGAGGGAAGGAGCGCAGAGCGCTGGGCCGAAGTCGACCAGCAGCATTCCTGCGTGTGTGTTCTTGTTGTCCGGGTGTGAGAGCACGCAGGGCAGCGCTGTGTGGAGGGTCTGGAGGCCCTGGTTCATGGGTCGGGGGGGGTCGGACTTGGCACAGTGGCCCTCCACCCTCAGCTTGTGGTCCTGCTTGGCCTTTCTGTTGCCCCCCACCCCCACCCCCACCCCCTGAGCTGACGCTGTCAGTTATGGTGTTCATGTCGTCCAGCACTGAGCATGAGAATGAGGCGGTGTGTGTGTGTGTGTGTGTGTGTGTGTGTGTGTGTGTGTGTGTGTGTGTGTGTGTGTGTGTGTGTGAGAGAGAGAGAGAGAGAGAGAGAGAGCCACAGG
>BJFM01004982.1:0-31598 GCA_016586285.1 Arothron firmamentum | reverse complement strand
CTGTTAGGGATTGGCACTGGATGGGTTCTGGGACGGCGGCACTCTGCTCCTTGGCCTCTAGAGGGCGCTGTCACCCAGGGGCAGAGCTGGCCGGGGCCCACACCTGTGCCATATCACTAATCAGCTACTCCTCTTAAACACCTGGCCTACCTGCTTCGGGCTGTCGGATTGTTGTTTGTCTTCGCCCCGTGTGGATTTTAGACTCAGCTTTGGATCCCGTCAGCTTGGCAGCTGTTTAGTTCTGGACTTTGTTCTCGAACTGCTTTCCCTTGTCTTTACCCCGCTCTCTGCTCTCTCTTCGAGGTACCTTACCTGCGGGAGACGGATGTTTGTGCGGGATTGCCAACCAGCCGTGGAGCGTTCCGGCCCGGCTCGTCTTAAGTTGCTTTTCCTCTGTTCGGAGCGTTTTTGGTTATCGTTTGCTTTCCTCCGTTTGGAGCGCTTGGGTTTTGTATTAGTTATCCTCCGTCTGGAGCACCCTTGGTTATTGTAGTTTCCTCCGTTTGGAGTGTTTTTAGTTTAGAATTTATTTCCCTCCGTATGGAGCGCCTTTGTTAAACTCTTTGTATCAAAGACCTGTTCAAGACACTGCTCGCTGTGGTCTGCGTTTGGGTCCCCGTACACAGTTCATAACACTTTTGGGCTACGCTTTATCTAGTCCATCACTTAGGACCTGTTTGCCATTGGTGGCTCTACCAGTGGCGTAAAGCCCTAGACACCTGAGCTCCTAGGATCATTGGGACACCCAAACCCTCCACCACGATAAGGTGGTAGCCCACGAGGGGCTCTTCATTATATAGATAGTAAAGTTGTGTTTTATTCTTCTGAAAGCCTATTTGAACAGTAGCTAGTTTAAAATCTGATTTCACATTATTATTGTTTTTTTTATTATTATTATTTAATGTATTTGGGGATTTAAAAGTTATTTTAATAACTTTTTTCCCACCAAAATCGTTTTACTTAATTTTTAAGACAGTGCATAGATGTACAGTTGTCACATAAGTTAGAAGAGCAGGGATGTCAACATACAGTGCATTAAAAATAAAAAAGTCAAAAAAGAAAGACAAAATATGAGGTCACAAAAAAGTTTCAATAAAATAAAATAATCCCCAGTCACTGCCAGTGAGCTACACCACATCTATACAGTGGTCCTTCGCCATAACGCAGTTCACCTTCTGCGGTCTTGCTGTTTCGCAGATTTTTTTCCCCGATAAAGCACTGTATTTCATATTATTGTATCATTAATTAAAGGCACCGGGTGCAGTGCGTCTCCGTCCGTCCATCCGGACTGATTTCTGCCATTTACACCGGCTGCATCAGCACTGTGCGGCTCCCAACAGGACGCTGAAAACAAAATCCTGCACGACCATGCGATTTTAAAACTTGGTAGTTATGTGGATGAAAAACACATTAAACACTGTAAGCATCAATTTGAGTAATTTCAGTGACTAACCAATCACTCCTCTTGCTTCTGAAATCGCTTTCCATACCACGTCTGTTTTTTTGTATTATCCTTCTCAAAAGGATGTGACACGTCACAAATAATTGTAGGGCTTCGTACTTCGATGACGAGTCTTTCTTCGCCCTTGTCTAAAATGATTGCGTGATCACCTTTCACAAGACTTAGGACCTTTAGAAAATGATTGTTCTAAACATGGGACCTTTAATTTTGACAAATTCCCAGATGTTTGATTTTTTTCTTCACACCTGATTTCCTATCCCGCACTTTGTGCTAGCATGTTCTGGCATCAAAAATTTCATATTGTCATAATTATGTAGGTTTTTCAATGTATACACTGTTTGAGAATGTGGAAAATGTTAATTAGAGTTTGGGAAAGTTTAATAAAGAGTGCAAGGCGGGGTTATGAGGCTGTAACATGTATTTGAATAGCAAAAATTAAAAATTCACTATTTCGCAGATTTCGTTTATTGCGGGTGGGGTGGGGTGGGGGGGTTCAGAATATAACCCCTGCTACTATCTACCTGAGTGTCAGAGAGATTCTCTCAACCATTGTGCATATGTGGGTGGATTAGGGTCTGACAAGGCAATTCTCTGAATTCCAGAGCTATGCTTAGTTTATCATGGAAAACAACAGGTGTGACTATTTTGGAGAGCTAGCTGGCTGATGTCACATGGTCCAGATATTGGAGAAGACTCAGGGTCACCTAGGAGATCAAAGCCTGAAAAGGAGATGAGCAGGGACACCGAGGACGGAGAAGGACGACATGCATTGGCAACGACACCGAAGAGGGATTTTTCTGATGTACAATCTGTGTTGTAGGTCTCCATATTGCACTATATAATCTTTCCTTCACGATCAGTGTTTGTGTTTTTTCAATCAAAATAATTTAGAGTGCTTATTGAACAAAATCTTCCACGACATTTTTGGAGGTCCCGCAGAGATATTGTCATTCATCTGTGGCAGGTCTCCAGCTGGATTTTCTGTTCCTTTATTTCCCAGAAGGTGCAGTGACCTCCTTCCAGAGGGCAAACATAGGGAGTGAACCTATGTCATATGGTAATTGTTAGAGGGGTTTAGTGATTGAAATTGGTAGAAATGAAATGATTGTGGAAAGATTCAGTAGTTGAAAAATGTTGAAATTTAGCGGGGTTTAGGTGTTCACACACTGATCATGGTTGAAGTTGAAAAAGAGTGTGTGTAGAAGTTAATTCTGACTTGGTAATTTTGGCAGAGAGAGGGAGCTCCAGCCGGGGGTCCTGTTGGCCTGTCAGTATTGACGAAGCATGATCGAGGGGATAATTGCAGTGAGATCCCTTCTAGTTTAAGGAAATAGATATCTTCTGGTTTCGGGGAAACAAAGGTTTCTCCTGGTTTCAAGGAAACAAAAGATTTCTTCTGGTTTCGAGAGGATATTTAGATCCTTTCTGGTTTGTCGAGGAGACAAGGGTCTCTTCTGGTAAATTTCAAGGAGACTTGCTCTCTTCTGGCCACTTAAACTTTTCCTGGTAAATGTGTCAAGGAGTTAGTCCCCTTTTGACAGCGTCTAAAGAGACAATCAGATCTTTTTGGAGTGGAAAAACTAATATAAAATATATAAAAAGTAAATAAAATAGATAAAATCAGTATAAAAATAAAAAACGCTGCAGAAATACGTACATAAATGCCTTAAACTGATCCCTGAGGGTAAGGTGAGCTTAAGAACTCTGGACCACAGGGCCTAAATAGTGTAGAGACAAAAATTTGATGCTAAGATTGAAACCCTGAGTTGTCGAAGCCTATGACTTAATCAATTAATAATTTAGGCCATGTGTAACGATGTAGTTTGCTCACAAAACTCCTATGACTTATCTTGTGTCTCCTCTTATGATTAGCCTCACTCCTCATGTATTTATCTCATGTAACTGAATGTAGCTGCGTAAGTATGTGTTATTGTTTTGCTTAAGCATAAAAACTTCATATTGGGTCACTGTCGAAAACAGGTGACAGCTTGCTGAGTCATTATGAACAGTAACAACTTCTGCTGAGATCTCAACAATAATGTGTCCATTAGATACACTAAACACCACCTGAAACAGCTGAAGGTCCACACAAAGTTTGAACAATGCATGGTGTACAGATCTGTTAAGCCTGTTTTCTGTACAGGTCAGCTTGAACTCTTGAGTCATACGTTATCTGGAGCCTCATTGCTCCATGTCCTTGAGGGATGAGACAACAGGCTCTGTTTGTTTCGGGACAGTAGAGAATGAACCTGACTCAGAGTTTTGTTATGCAGTGGGTCTCTCAGGCGTACAAAAAAACAGGCTGTCAGCAGCCGGGGGGAGAGCAGAGTGTGCCATCCCAAGTTCAGAGAGGAGCCATGTCTCGGCTGAGTGTTTTGGGGGCTCCTATCTGAAGACCAAAGGCGGTGCGACGGCAAACTCTGCTCAAGTCGACTGACCTTTTGAATTCTGATTCGCCACTATGGTTTGCCTTGTACCTTTTTTTCTTCTGATTCCATTTGGATGTATTTTTCTCCAATAAATTCTGGGCGACATTTTTGAACAAAGACAACCTCTGGTACTCTGTGTCACTTTTTGACACGAACATGCAGGCAAGTGCCTTCTGAGTTCTTCCATCGAGCTAAGACTGAAAGATCCCGCCAACAATAGTAATTCTGGGAATTGCCAGTTGTCTTCGTCCGTGTCTATGTTTGTGTTGTGTGTATCATTTAGGTGGAGTGTGATATAAGAATAAAAATAACATAAGTAATAAAATAATTAGTTATAATTGTTAATTTGAAGGATCAACAAAGAGTTACAAGGTCCTGCAAAGATCATCCATGAAAAATATGGCTCTGCTGCTATACAGTTCCCACGAAAATGGCATGAGAAGCTCGTGTTTCCTCAGTATGGGAACTTCCAGCATGCTATTCTCAGAACTTTGCAAAAGAAAATGGGAAAAAGATTTAACAACAAAATTAAACAAGCTAAGAGCATGTAAAAAGATTAACGCTAAATGTGTCAGGGTTCTGCCGTGTTGTGTTTTCTTTTGCCCACCAGCGGATGTGGTGAGCCTGGACTTCGCCGAGGACAGACGCAGCTGGTGCCAATTTTTATCAGGAGATCCTCTTAAGGCCTCAGCACCTGTTCCTCGGCGTCGGATCATCTTGCCCAAACGTGGTAACCTACCTGAGCAGTTTTGATGATCACTGCTGGAAACTGGTCGCCTGCTTCTCTCACGGACTCCCTTTTCCCTCAAGGACTCACCACATCCCCGCAGATTGGACCCTGTGGAGTGATCCAGTGAGAAGACCGGACCCTGGAAAATTTCCTCCTGCGTCCTCTCCAGGAGAGTTTTTTGTTTTGCCTTTGTTTTTGGCTCGTCCAATAAGGGGTTGTTTTCTGTTCTAAGACTATCTGCTCTTGCATTTGGGCTCCGCACAAAATCATCCGCAACAAATTGGGCAAAACAGCTGGAAAATTTAAAACTGTGGGAAAAGGAAGCAGATTGAAGGGAATGAGCAGATAAAAAAGTCAAGGATATAAAAGCATTTGTTTCCATGAGCATAGATGATGTCTATGACAAAATTTCCCCAAGAGCTCTAGTTGAAGATATTACCGATTAAGCTTATTACATGATATCATTCTGTGATCTGATAGCGGATGTAGATTTAGCCTGGCCAAAAGATGGTTCATTTGATAACTCTCTTCTATCAAGCTTGCATGAGTTTATAGATCCTCCAAATCCTATGGGTCTATCAGAGTGGGACTATGAGTATATGGTGTAGTGCCTTCGAGTCTGGGATGCCATTGGTTGACAGGCCTGTCAAATCAATCAAATTAAAAGAAATCTCCCTAAAACTGTCCTAGTTAGTGTGCATAAGATAAATGACATTGATTGTCCAGTGCGAGATCAATTACCATTGCCTGGTGCAGCAGGGGGACAGCAGCTGCCACAGCTAGAAATGCCAGGAGAGAAAATGAGAGATGACGAAAAGGAAGCTCGTGTAACCCAACCTCCATTATATTCTGGACTGCAGAGACAAACCATGGAGTTTTCTGCGTCTGCAGTCACAGCAGCAGGTGATGACAGTCCTACTAAGACAAGATTGGGAACTGTTTATCAACAACCATGGATTTCTCCAAAAGCTGGTTCCTAGTTTTTTTAACCCATCAAGCAGAACATAATAACAGTGTCATTATGTTATTAAAATGACCGAATTACAGGCCATCATTGAGAAGTTACCACACAATGGTCAACAATTTGCAGATGCTGTGAAGAAATTGGTTGCTCAGTGCAAACCCACAGCAGCTGAGCTCAAACACATGTGCAGGACTAAAATGGGATTGGTGTGGGGAGAGGTGAAACCTGACACCTGGAACTCTCATCAATATGACAACTGTGAATGCATGTGTGCAATAACCAGGAGAATCATTTGATGATTATTCTGCAAGAAAACTCCAAGTTTTTAGTACACATAGTGATAATGAACCGCCAGCTGATATCACTGTGGACTCTGTGTGGGAGCGGCAATTTATACAAGTATTAGTCGATGGTTTAAGTCCTGATATCAGAGCTCTTTTTGTTAGACACTGTTTCAGATGGTAAAGTTCTAGGTTAAATGATGTGAAGAAATATTGTCTTCCCACTTAGACAATAATTCAAGATAAAAAAGCTTAACAGGTGAAATAGGTGAAGGAGACAGCTGAGAGACTTCAGATGCTTCAGTTTAATTGAGAGGTAGAGGTTGAGGAAAAGGCTGCGGTCAAGGAAGATACAGTGACGGTGATGAGGCTGACGTCTGCTGGCGATGCCATAAAAGGGACCACACTGCCAGATATTGGCGGACAGTGATGCCTTATGGATGGAATTCTACAAGAGGAAGGGGAATCATGTCCACCGTCTGGTAATGTGTCAGTAAATCAACCATTTGGCCATTCTACAGCACCCCGTAGCTTTGTGTGTGTTTGGAGTGTTGATTTGTCATCTATTCCTTCTGATTGGTGTGCAGTGGTGGAAATGTATGGTAGTGACATTTTGCAGACCCTTGGTAAGTAATTGCGAGTGTGTGTTCAGTGACACGAAGGATAGCATAGACTGTATATTTGAAAGTAATAAACCAGAATATTGGTGACAGATAAATTTATTGTCTTACATATCAATTTAGATGTCAATCAGGAAAAAGTATTTAAGAAGACTAGCACCCCCATATCATCTTAGGTAAGTTGAAAAGTCTTGAAGATTCTAATATAGAGAGGGCTGTAAGTAATTATAGTATGTTTAAATTTGATGAGAAAATATTATTTCATCCTTTCTCTTGCAGGCTCAAAGTGCATAAAGAGGCTAAAATGCGCAAGCAGAAAGCATCCTCAATGGTGACCAATTTTATCACAGATACTCTTGCTACAGAGGCTTTAGAGGGAATTCCTGATCAATTGTGGGCAAAAAATAAGCATGGTGTAGGCTTAATCAAAGATGCTACCCCGGTTGTAGTAATTCCCAAAAGTGATTATTGGCCAAATAAAGCACAGTACCCTCTGAGGCCAGATTCAGAAGATGGTATGACTCCTGTGATTCAAGAACTCTTATCAGAAGGTATTATTGTACCTGCTCCAATCTCTCTGTGTAACACACCACTCGATCCTATAAAGAAAGCTGATGGCACATCTTGGAGACCTGTTCATGATTTGCATGCAGTAAATGAGGCTGTGTTTGCGCAGGCATCAATTGTATCAAATCCAGCCACAATTTTGTCATCTATTCCTGGTGATTCTCAGGATAAGTTAGCTTTTACTTTCAAAGAAAAAAGTATAAGTGTCCTCAGGGATATGTTTCCTCATCAGCAATTTATTCTACATCAGAGGAAAATTGCATGATTGACACCAATGCACTACTGAAGTATTTGGCATTACAGGAACGCAAAGCATCCCTTAGTATACTCCAGCTGGTTAAACAAACAGTGCACTATCTAGGTCACGGGATCTCACATAATTGCCGACAAATTAGTAAAGATCGAATTCAGGCACTTATCAATAAGTAGACCATTAACAAAAAATTAAAAAAAAAATGATGAGTTTCCTAGGATGTACAGGATACTGAAAAGAAACCTTAGCATCTGCACCTGTTTTAGGAATTCCTGTTTTAGGAATAGAAAATAATATCTCGCTTGCAAATACTGGCAAAAGTGTGACTGTGAAAGATAGAATTTGGTGCACAGTTGCTCAAATGATGCAAGAGTGCTGTCTATAAAATAATACCTAAAACACAGATTCCTTTCTGGCTTCATCCCCTAAAGGCAGGGTCGTGAGTGAGTTAGTTTAATGAGGTAGATGGATGCGATAGGGCTCGACAGGGAGAAGTCATTGGGAAACGACACAAGTAGAGTAGCCAGGGACACATTGTCCGCTGGATGTAGCTTCATTGCCACCCAGGCAGGATGGTTAGGTGAGTCATGGAGGTGGGAGCAGATATGAGATATGAGACAATGCAGCTTTTATGTTTTGGTTTTTATTCAGACCCAAACGCAGACACAAGGCGACTTGCTAGACAAAAACAACCTGTTTATTGGGTGCACAAGGGAGGAAATGGAAGGCACTCCTGACGGAGGGAAAACAGAGTCCGTAAAAGTAGGAAGGTCCAGATCCAATCGGAGGTGGATTCCACTGCGGGGTGTCCAGACTCAGACTCTTCGCCGAGAGCGTGGCGACCTTGGAACCGGGGAGGAAACTCTCATGAGTCAAATCCTAAAAGTCCAGTCTGTCAAACTCCAGTCTGAGAGAGTAGTTACCACTCTGCCGGCAAGGTAGGTACAACAAATGATCCAGCGCTGAACACCTGCTGCCGGCGTCCTCAAGTCAGCCGCTGACGAGCTGATCAGCCACAGGTGCGCGGATACTGCTGGAGCCAGGGGAACAGCACCCTCTACGGGGAGAACAAAGGACACACAATACACACCAGAGGGAGCCAGCAAGCCAGATCCTAACAGCAGGTTAGCAGCCCAATAATAGACACTAGAGGTTTGGAGAGCAAGGCTGATAGCAGTCTTTGTCTTTTGGAGGTAAGCTTTACTGAGCCATGCTCACCTGCCTGTCCACAGAGGAAGCGATTACTGAGTCTAGATGTTCAAACAACGTCTTGACGTTGAACACTGGCAAGGCCTGAAAGAGGTATTAAAATTTGGGTAGAATCATCATTTTAACAAAGTTTATTCGACTGACAAGAGATGTCGGAAGTGGTGACCATTGTGTTAGTGTTTACGTGACCTTTTTTGACAAATTCAAAAAGTTCTCTTTAAAAAGGTCTTCATGTTTCTGTGGAACTGAAACACCCAAGTACGACAGCTTGTGATTTTCAATTTTTAAATAGAAGATGGGCAAGACCCAAAGCTTCTGCACTGCCACTAATTGGAAAAAAAAATCACTCTTTTCAAAGTTTATATTAAACCCTGAGAGCTGACTGAAGCTATTAAGCAATGACAAAGCCGAGCAAAGAGAGGTGTCTGGGTTTGATACAAAAAAGAAAAAGGTTGTCAGCAGACAGTGAGACCTTGTGCTGCATATCAACAATGTCCTTACAGATACTAATGGCAATGGCAAGAGGTTTGATAACTTGGTCGAAAAGCAGGACACCCCTGGCAGGTTTCATGATGCAGGTCAAACGGTTTGAACAGATCGGAATTAGTTCAAATAGAGGCCATATGAGAGTATAAAAGTTTGACCCATGAGATCCAAAAGTGCCCACAGGCAGACCCATTCAACATGGTCAAATATCCTTTCCTGCGTCATTGAATATTAGGCAGTCGGAGGTATCCTTAGGGGCAGAGTAAATCATATCTAGTAAATGGCATATATTGAAGAAAGAATGCCTGCCCTTAACAAAACCAGTTTGAACTTCAAATATGATGGCAGGGAATATATTTTCTAATCTATGAGTCAGAACTTTTGCTAGAGTTTTTGCATCAGTGCTTATGAGGGAGAAAGATCTGTAGGCTTTGTTTTTACCTTTCTTGGCAATGCAGGGTGCCCTGCCAAACAATTTTTTTTTAATATACCTTTCATACATTGCCTAAATTATTTTTCTCTGAATCATTTGCTTCACATACATTAAAATGTGATTCCACCATCCCTCAGATAATTTTAATCATGGCTATACACAGGGTAAATGAATTTCATACTTCTTTTTTTTTTTTTTTTTTTTGCTTGTCTGGATTCTGGATTCCTCATGTGCTGTAGACTGAATGGCTTTTGAAGGAGCACTGGTGAGCACAGTGGAACCTCTGCTCTGCATAAAAAGCCTATCTCTATTCTATGTCTAATTCATCGCCCTCATTCTGTCACTTAAGCTCGCCTTTTAAAAATGGGCATTTTATTACATGCTGTTTTGTTTCCAGTTAGTGTTAAGCACATTCAATTAAAGTCAGCTCCTTTTACCATCCTCCCTGGACCACAACTCTCACATGTGCGCCGTGACAAGATTTGGATTTAAGGATCAGAGGGAAGTGCTGCGCAGTGGGGGCAGGCCTGAAGCGATGCCATTGTAGCTACACGACAGGAACACTTAATCACGGATCGCAACTGGGAAAAAACAAGCTGGATGGACAAAGAGTTTCAAGTCATTTTTTGCTTTAATATTTTATTTAGTCTTCAACTCCACTCCTCATCTCTACTTGTATTTACTCCAACCCTTTTTATTGCTCCTCTGTAAACGACAAGAGAGCATTAAAATTTGATATGTGGACATGGGACTAAGCTATTTGGTGTACAGTACTTTAGTTTCAGCACATTTTGCTGTAAGTTATTGTATATCCTTTAAAATGAAATCCACCTAATATTACATTTCTTCTTTAAAAAAAAACAAAAACAAAAACCTCTGTCCCATACTGATCTATAAATCAACCATCCTGTCATACCTGTGGAAACAGGAAAAAGAACACAATGTCCAAAAAAGGAGTGCTTCTAATACTTTTTTCTTTCATAATTCTTCCCTTAATTATCTCATAAACAGCAAATAATGGTGCTGGTAAAACTCCTTCTTTTGCCATTGTGTCATTAAAAGGTTTTTTGTTTATACTGGTGCATTTCGACACAATAATGAAGACCACTGATGTGACTGTTGTCCAGAAGATGACCTCTCACCCACCCACCCCCACACACACACACACACACACACACACACACACACACACACACACAAACACACACACACACACACACACACACACACACACACACACACACCGCACAGGGAGGGTTAGACACAAAAGGACTTGGCACCTGCCCACACTGCCAAAAGCTTGATTGGTGGCCAGTGTAGTATCTGAAGCTATGTATCTATTCTTTGTAACTCTGTAAGAGTCCAGCTTATTTTCCAGCTATGTATTCATTCTGTGCAGGCCTTAGAAATCTGTAAGGCCTCGACTTGTTTACAGACATTCCGGAGCTGTGTGCAGGGTGTATCATGTCTTCTTAGACATGGACACACTATGGGCTCATGACGGCTGACCATGTATGAGCATCAACAGGAGGGAGAAATCTCCCTCCCTTCTTCTCCTTTCTTCCTTCCAGCAACAACTGGACTCTATACCATGTCTGGTTGGAGTTCAGAGTAGAATATGTATACCATATAAAGGCTTGAGTGCAGAAAGGAATGTGTTTACTCAGTGGTATATAAGGTCACCACTGGAGTAAGCTGGGAGGAGATCTGCACCATCAGGACCACGAGACCTCCCGCGGGCAGACTGCAGCGCCAGGTTTGACCCGATTTGTTCTCTCCAAATAAACATCTATTCAACCCAAGTCCGTGTCTGTGAAGATTCCTTCCTCATCAACACATCTCGGCCATCAGCAGAAGAAATTCACCACACCAGCAAAGTTACCTGACCTTAACCACAGATCTCGTGGCTGGTATGAAGAGGACGACATAAGACACTAGAAGAGCTGAAGGTCGTTATCAGAGCAACCTAGGCTTCTGTAACTCCTCAGCAGTGCCAAGTCTACTGTGGCAACATATGTCAGCGAAATCTAGTGTTACATAAAATTATCACCACCACTGTTTCTACAACAATTACTGCATGAATTAATAGAGTTGTTTTTGCCAGAGAGATTAAGAATAGAACTTGTTTTACCAAAGTGAAACATTTTTGCTTAGCTGTAAGATCATTAGTAAGTCACAGGGTGGGTAACAGTTACTTCAACTGTCAGATATTATGCGGTTTTTAACCAAAATAATTAAATAAAAATAGTTATCTTTGAATTTTTAATATCCATAAATATTTTACTGATTAAATGGACAATATTTAAAATCCTGTCCATCCATCTCTTTATCAAGCCTTCTTCCCTGCAGTAGCCAAATTAACATGACTATTTTAATTTCATTATTCTGTCATGTTTCATCATGTACGTCCTTTTTTTTAATTTAAAGACCTACAATCAAACACAGAAATCATCTTTCCACTGCTACCGCAAGCAGGCTGATGTGGAATTGACTGATCAAAAAACTCATTCGTAAAACAGACAACCATGTGGGAATGTTTGGTAAAAGTGCACCTAGTCCCTAAAGCCTATAGTTTTCATGCATCAACTTAGCTCTGCATCGATTAGACAATGCTGAAAGAAGATAGACGCTGAGTATTTTTCTTATAAGTTCAGAAGCTAAAAATAAAAAAAACACAGTTTAACTGAAATATTTTACTGAACAACAGAAACTTTAGCTTCATCACCTGAGTTGTTACCTTTCAGTTGTTTTTTAAGAAATTTATTTTGTGTTTACTCACTTTTTCCTACATTATTTTCCAACTTAAATTATAATACATTTGGATGGATTTTTTGAAAGAATTTTTGGACTATATGCATTGCCTGATCCTTTGTTTCAGTTATTATTAGTTGGTCAAATTTGTGGATTGAGCTACTATATTAATCCAACCAAAACCCTGAACTCATCTCGCAAGATAATTTTGTCCTGAAGGTTTTGAGTAAGTAGTTTATTTTTTTCATTTTTTTCATTTCCATTACTCTGCTGGTTAAAGTATTGAATATAGCTCACACACATATAACTTGCCTAAACATTGCCGCAGACTGAAATAGACTGCCACAGGGGAAAACCACTCCCAATACAACAACACCCCTTCAGGATAACGGCCCTTGCCAGGCCACTAACACCATCGAAGAATGGCTTGAGGAAAATGAGCCTCTGCCTTTGACTTGGCCTGTAAACTCTCTAGATCCCACTGCAATTGAGTCCAATCTGGACAGAACAAAAAGGAACAGCTCCTCTGTCATTATCTGCCTCCCCTGTCCATGTTCTGACGGGTCAGTGTTAGAGGCACGAGAGGGACAAAATCAAACACTAAGTGTTTTCACAGTGGTCGGTGACATGATGCTTTTCCACATGAGACAGAGAGAAAAAGCCTCAGTGAAACAGTGACAGTTTGCGAAGCTAGTTCACCCAGGAGCTCTCATTGTGAGAGAACGTGCCGACGGAGGTGAGAAAACATGTGGAGAAGTAATTATATGTCAAAGAATTATTTAGTGAAATGTAGAAGTGTTTAAATATAGTATCATACAGGCATTGAAATGAAGGAGCATGACTTTCAAATGAGTTTTTACAGTTCACTGAAGATTTGTCTTGGAAAACAACAATAACAAAACACATATCAAATAAAATTTCAGAAGAAGATTTTATGAAACTCCATCTGACCTTTACTTCCAAGTGGTCTTTGGTTTACTTGTCGTCTTACTTCTGCTGTCTGTGTTCCACTCTAACTGTTCGCTTCTGAAAATATGGGTGCATTCATGTTGGAAAAGCCTTATTTGAGCAACATTGCTGTACTGGGACTATCTGAGGTTTGTGGTGCTTTCTGCTGTCTTGGATTCAACATCGTCTCTATTATTTTTTGGACTTGGCACCAACATTTGGCTACAATTTTTTGTCCTGTTGTTCTCAAATCCCTGCATTTCCTTTTCATGTATTATTAATTCTATCAGCCAAAATATCCATTAAATCTATTAAATTTCCTCTTAAAGGTGGCTTTGGCTTCCTGCTCAAGGCGTTCAGAATAAATGAGTTGCCTTGCTTCTTTTTTGTTATAATTACAAGTCGGGCAAATTTTTCAGCATGGGGGCTGTGCATCCAAAAGGGTTTCGTCAAAAGAGCATAACAGCGTTTGCTTGATGTATGGAGGCTAGACCATTTACAAAAGACGGATAGCTGCACCTGAGAAGAGGAATATATTCACTCTTTTCAAATATCCTTAATTTTTTTTCATAGTATCGACACGACAGAATCATTAGTATAGTCACTTGTGCACGTCTGTCGGAGCCTGACAGGATCTTGTATTAAAGCAGAAAGGGTCTGCCTTCATCAAAACGAAAGAGCTCAAAAAAAAAGAAGAAAAAAACAACCGATGACAGACCACTTTTATCCCCCCTGCTGGAGATAATCTTATTTTTGGGCTGAGATTACACAGAAGCCCCAACTACTTCTGATGGCTTTTCCTTTATGTCAAAATTGGATTTCTCAATCATGCATTGGTACAAAACTGCTACTTTTACTCGTTCCCTCCCGATGCAGATCACTGCTTTTTAATTCCAACAAAAGCCACACAAAATGCTTCCTTTGTTTTAGCCACAATAGGCGTCACTCATTATGGTAATAAAGAAGGAGAAAGCTAATTGCCCTAAATGTTTGAATTACATCTATGTGCAGATTTAATGTATCTGCCGGTGTTAAAACAGTGGGGATTGAGGGATAAATCGGGTATCAGGTTTGCTCGGCAGTAGGTGTTGCCTCAGGATTAAAGGAAGGATCTGTGTCCTGGATGTTTTTTAATGCACTGTCACATTATGTAAATCCCTCACACATGAATGCTAAAGATACTGCATTTGCTATACGCTGACAGCCCATCAGCTATGAGGATTGGCCTCAATTTGTTTCCAAACCTGAAACGTTTTGTGCACACACGCGCCTTCCTGCTTTTCACTCATTGCAAATGCTGCCGCACATTTATGCTGTTGTGTTTACATGAGTTACCGTTTTTGAAATTCAAAATGTTAACAAATGTTAAGTCCGAGAGAGAATAAACACTCCTCTGGTCTGGAAGGTTCTTGCAAAAACACACCAGGTCTCCCATCCCCATCTGCCCTTCTTTTGAGTTAAGTCAGCTCCGGCCTGCCATACTCACCCTACCTCCCCTCTATCTTTCCTGCCCTTCTCCCCACTCCACTGACCTGCTTCCCTCTTGCCTCACCTTTAACACTGGCGCTGACGGATAGAAACAGGCTAATTGACAGACTGACCTGAGGAAAAGTTTCTCTTGCTTTTGTCTTCAGATCAAACATCCCTCTCATCTTATGGCTAGACTCATTCCTCCTCCCTCTTTTTCCCTGATCCTTATGCCAGGCTGGCAAGCCTGCTGCCCTGTGTGCTTTTCTATGGACTGGGGAATGAATTACAGCTATGAGCGTGGGCAGCCGGTCATGATAGATGAGGAGGGCAGGGCCTGTTAGAGGAGACAGCAGATAGACAGTTTGAGCAGCTTCAGCAGAGCTAAACTTTAACAACGTGATATCCACCACTCAGACCAGCCTCCAGGTTTGTCGGTCAGAGAACCTTTGCTTCCATTACAGTCTGCAGCAAGCCCGATAAATCACTGTATTGCAAGAGTAGCATTGGCACGTCCACCTTCACTGTTTTTCTTTGTGTTACAGTGAAGTAGATTTATTTCTTCAAACAAAAGACATTGTGGGCATTTCGATTATTACATACATTTTCATTCAGATATATGTCCATGCTGTTAGCAAGCTTACATGTGAGTACAACATTCTATATTTGCTGTGTTGAACAACTCGAAATCAAGATGATAAAAATATTGAAACAGTGACATGATGATAGAAATATACACTGAATGTATACAAAATTGACTTCTACAAAGGTCTGGACAGAAAAGGCCTAAGTCATTCTTGGTCTAATGTATGGTTCTCCATCAGTCAAAGTACCCATTATATTTTTGAGTCATTTGAAAAAAAGGGATATTTCTGTATCTAAATCCAGTCTTGGCAATCATGGAGCTCCTTGTACCTTAGCAGACAAATTCGATCTTTGAAATCTTAAATTGTTTTGTGAAAATACCAAAGATGCAGTGTCAGAGTGCAAACACACTGTAGCAGGACTAGTTAAAATACATGAAAAAAAAAAATTGTTGTACCTCTCAATGATTAAATGCAAGATATTTGCACAGCTGGTGGAGGGAGAGGTTTTCTGCACTACCTGTGCAACTATGCACAGGTAGTGCAGAAAGCTCTTCCTGTCCTTTCTAAGACAAAAACAGATTATTAAAATAACTGCGGGACATTAAAAAAATTGACTGTAGTGCAGTTGAATTTGTGTTATTAAATATTGACAAGCATATCACAAGGGATATGCACCCTGTAACCTCACATGGGTAAAAATGTTTCCTGGTCTCATAATGTATTTTCTTGATTCTCTAGTAATAATTAAAAAAAAATAAAATGTACACAGATAGACAGAATTGCTGTTTTTCCATATCATCGAGTTCAAGAGGGTATCTTGTGGAAATCAGTATTGTCTCCTCAGAACGTCTTATACCGTATTCTGTTGTTTCTTTTCCATGCTCTTTTCTCTTCCCTCAGGACGATCTATGACAACCTACTCCTTGTTCCCCTTGTATGTTTTGAACTCCAATTAGAGAAAAAACAAAACAAAAACAAGACATGTACAGAACAGTAAAGTAGAAAAACAGACTGAGCAACTCTGTCTCTCACCGTGCTGTATTTCTACAGTTTTCTTCACATTTTTTAATCAAAGTGCCACCAAACGTTATCTTTACAGCTGTGGTAAAACCGACAGCTGCTGGTAGGAGTGAAATAACTACAGCTGACAGCAGGACAGACGTTCTCTCAATTAACAATCTTAAACAATGGCGGAACAATGGCATTTGTTTGTGGGAAAACTCTCGGAAGCTAGAGGTGCGTTTTTCCAGCTTAATGCCCGCAGGTAGAAGGCATGTCGTTTCATTTGGGTGTTTCTTTCACCCCCCAAAAATAAAAATTTTGATTTAGAAGCATCATCACATTATAATGATCAGCCTAAAAGTGCCGTTTTGTCAGTTTTTAGTAAGCCGACATGATGACCTGTTTGTGGTTTTGAGTTCCAAGTATAACCTGAATTGTTGCACACATTTATTCCCTCCAATATTCTTTTAAATGTGCCTTCTTTAAAGAATAATTTTATTATTGTCAATATCAGGTACAAAGTATTGTGGTCATTAAACTTCCGTTATCTTCAGCAAGATAAGCTGAGATGATTCATGATGAAGTTCGTAGCTCATTATTCCTTTTAAAGGCAGCATATCAAAAGTTTTCATTTCTTATGCCAAAAATAAGTCATTACCCCTCAGTCCTTGATATTCTCTACAAAGCTGGATGGAATTATGCATAGGAGACAAGATTTTTAACATAAATAGAAGGTGGTTACGCAGGCAGACTAGAGTGGTGTGTCTTTCTTCTGTGCTGATCATTACGCACACACACACACACAGACACACACACACACACACACTTAGAGCTGCATTTGTTACATTCCCATCTGAAAATACAGCTTGTGCACTGAGAATTAGATTCATCAAATATATCTGTTAGTGACAAACATATTTAACAATAAAAAGGATTTCCTGACCACCGGCGGAGATTATGGCTGCTGAGGCACTCACACATTCCCCTGAGGAATCTTCCAACTTGTAGCAGGTGTAATCAGTTCCTCTTTAAGTAACTATTTATCCATTCCTATGAATTAGACATGGTGAAGCAGGGAAAATCAAAACCATTGAGGGCAGAGCATCCTGGGTCAAAGACTTTTTATTTAAGAAGTTATAAATAATTATTGATCTGTCCCGGGAGGCCATCATGTATTTATCATAACCATGTGTAGAACCACATCTGACTTTCTCTCTTCTGCTAGTAACTTAACATATTCCGTGCTGGTCCTTGGTCTATCCTGGTGAGGAGTTGATCCTTCCTCATCATCATCCTCCTCCTCCATTATCTGACCAGTTCAGACACCTTTTCCTCATTCACTGCACCATCGCTGTGATAATCATGTATGTCTGCACAAAAGCTTTTTGTCTGACTGTGAACAAAATTACTTCAAAAGTTATAAATGGATTTTAATGAAATTTTCAGAAAATTATGAATAGCAAAGGACTGCATATTTACATGTTAGTTTCAGATTCCAGAGGAGCATTGACCTTTGATCTTCCAAAGGCCACGCACCAAGATCAAAGTCCAAGGGGCTTTGATCATAAAGCAACCTACTGTTAACCAAGTAGGTTTCCTATATGAGAACAACTGCTACTGTGCAAAATTGAAAAAAGAGATTACCATCTAACTGCTCTTCCGCTGTTACAGAGTCCATAACTGCAGATTCTATGCTGGAACAGTTAAATAAAACTAAGAGTAGATACTGTGATTATGATTTTTTTTTTTTTTTTTTTTTTTCTTAATTCAGCCCAGGTACGTAGTGAAACCATATCCTGAATGGTGCTGCTCACCTCTTAGCCATGGGTTATCCTGAGGCAGAGGTTTGTGAAACATTAAAAGCCTTACATGTCTTTGTCAGAGTTAGTGGCAAGGATCCAAGTGCGACACAATCGGCAGAATAAAATCTCTTTAATTAAGCTCACATTTAATTACAGAGTTTGACAATCTCGTAGCCGGGGACAAAAGCAGGTCAGTTCGCCAGGAGACAATCAAGGTAGGTAGGTCCAACAGTCCATGATCGGGCACAGAAAAGCAGGCAGGTAATCCAGGAAACAGGCTACAAAGGCAGGTCAGGGACAGACTGGGTCGATCTTGGGCAGGCAGGCAGAAAAACAATGCTGCAAAGTGTCGCATCATGCAGAAGACGATCTGGCACTGAATCAGTCAAAGACCGGAGCCTAAATACCAGTGCAGATTGGCAAACATGCTGCCGGTGTGGCTGATCCGGAGGGGTGGCGCAATTGAAAGCGGTGAGGAGCGGAAAAACACCGCTGGCAGACCGGCGGCTGTGACATTGTTATGTTTTCCAGGTAAAATGCTAATTTAACAAGACAGTCTCTTTGTGCTTGTGCTGGTGTTTGAAGCTGCTACTGAATTACTTACTAGATCAAACAAAATGGGGTGGGTTTTTTGTTTCTTGCTTTTGGGGATTTTCTGTCAACGATGCACAGTATAACTATGAAAAATAGAAATTATGTTAAGAGCCATTAATGTATTAATTAGGGCTTCCCATTGACAAACTCATGTGATATTCAGAACCCACCCTCCATCCACACAACAGACTGTATTCTGTTGTGGCCCCACAAAAAAAAGCAGAAGATATTCTAAAACAACAACTAGTAAATATAATTATCCTCCTGGCTAATGTGCCAAGGCCTTAAGCACCATCATACCATCATATAGATGTCAAGCACAAGAATGTTGCAAGATGGAAAATTGAAGAATTTTGAGTCAAATTTTTTGGATAAGCGGACAAGGATGGTCCTTTGTCTGTTTGTCCAAACAGATGGGGTGAAGATTGTGTGATGAGCCAAATATTGCAATTTCAGAGGTTATGAGCCATCCAACAGTTCACATCCTCGAGGCAGGTAAGTGTAGCAGCAAGATAAACCAAACACCAGATGTACCAATTCCACCTAAGTCCCCTTACTCATTCATGGATGCATGTTAAGCAACAATAAATCAGTCCCAACAAAGCTGAATAACACATGAAAAAAAAAAATAAATAAAAAAAATAATAATACAACTAGCATCAAGCTCTCCTGCTGCTGTTAAAGAATGTATCTTACATGTTCCAGTACAAACCCTGTTCAGACTCCAGGAGCATGAATGCATCCTCACTTAAAAAAAAAAAAAAAAAAAAAAAAAGAGAAACAGGTCCTAGGGCAAAACTCCACACTGACTAAGCCACTGGCAACAGTGGCAAGGAAAAACTTCCCTTTAACAGGCAGAAACCTCAAGCAGAACTAGAGTCAGTGTACACGGCCATCTTCTGCACCCGCCTGGGAAGGAGAGGGGGGAGAGGAGAGGAGAGGAGAGATGGGAAGAGGGTGAGAGAGACAGAGGAGAGGGGGAGATAGAGAGAAAAGGGAGGGGGAAGAGGTGAGACAGGGAGATTAGAGAGAACGTTGAGCAGAAGCAGCAGGATCCAGGCAGGGCCATGAAGAGGGTTCTGGATCCAGCAGCAGACCACGCCTCAGGCGGGTGGGGGTAGGAGATCCAGCGACATGCTCTGAATGTGCATGGACAAGATGGAGCACAAAATTTCCGGGGGAGAGTGTGGGTTAGTGCTGAACAGGTGTAGAGATAAAAATTTGATGCTATGATTGAAACCCTGAGTTGTCAAAGCCTATGACTTAATTAATTAATAATTTAGGCCATGTGTAATGATTCAGCTTCCTCACAAAACTCCTATGACTTATCTTGTTTCTCCTCATATGATAAGCCCACGACTCCTCATGTATTTATCTCATGTAACTGAATGTAATCACCATAGCTGCGTAAGCATGTGCTATTGTTTTGCTTAAGCAAAACCTTATTGACCTTATTAGATCACTGTCAAAAACAGCTGACAGCTTGCTGAGGCAGTAGCAACTTCTGATAAAATCTCAACAATAATGTGTCCATTATGTACGTAAAACATCACTGACGGTCCACACAAAGTTTGAACAACAATGTATGGCGTACAGATCTGTTAGGCCTCTGTTTTCTGTACAGGTTAGCTTGAACTCTTGAGTCATACGTTATCTGGAGCCTCAGTGCTCCATGTCCTTGAGGGATGGGACAACAGGCTCTGTTTGTTTCGGGACAGTATAGGGCGAACCAGACTCTGAGCTTTCCTCCGAGGTGAGTCTCTCAAGAGTACAAAAAAGCAGGCTGTCAGCAGCCGGAGAGAGCAGAGTGCGTCATCCCAATTTCACAAAGGAGCCCTTGCCTCTGCTGAGCGTTTTGGGGGCTCCTCCGGAGACCGAAGGCAGAGCGACGTCGAACGCTGCTCAAGTTGACTGACCTTTTGAATTCTGATTCACCGCTACGTTTTGCCTTGTACTTTTTTTTCATCTGATTCCATTTGGATGTATTTTTCTCCAATAAATTCTGCGCGACATTTTTGAGAAAAGACAACCTGTGGTACTCTTTTTGTTACGAACACGCAGGCAGGTGCCTTCTGAGTTCTTCCATTGAGTTAAGACTGAAAAATCCTGCCAACACAGGATTGATGAGCGAATCCTCCCCGCTGCTCTGAAAGCTCGGTGTCTAAGGATCTCCCCCAGCAGAGCTCAAACAGTTCTGGCTATAAGCTTTGGCAAAAAGCAGGGTTTTATATCTACTCTTATACATAAAGAGGGTGTCTGCTGCCTAGACTGATACTGGTAAGTGATTCCACAGCAGAAGAGCTTGATAATTGAAGGCTCTGGTTCCATATCTACATTTGGAAATTTGTGGTATTACCAGTAAACCTAAATCTAAGGAACGTAGTGTATAAGATATGTTATCACCAAAATCTCTGAACCAAAATCTTCATGCCTGAATCTTTTTTTTAATGAATATCTGATTCTGAACATAGTTTTTCCTTTTGCACATTTTTTTAAATTATTCTTATTTTCTAAAGAAGATCACTCTCCATGATAAATATGAGTGGTTTGTTTCACATATAATACCACTTAAAATATCTCTTAGATTGCAAGCTGCTGTTTTTTGGGTTTTTTTTTTTCAAACATTAAAGATACGGGCAGCCAGTTATAGAAACAAGTCCCCCCCACCCCCCAATTTATGGTGTGAATCTTTTAAACTTTAATGGAATAAAAAGTCTGCAGAGGACAGTCAAACATCTGACAAAGCCTCCTGAAGGACAGAAGTGGACACAGGCAGGACAGCGGCTTGAATGCCAACTTCATTTAGTTTGTCTTTTTTGGCCAGCAGGAGGATAAGCAGAGGAAACAGATCTCTGAGCCAGACAGGGAGAGAGAATTGCCTGTAGCATTGTGGATGTAATAGGGGAAGGCAGTGATGCGTTGTTCGTCTGTTCGCAAGGGAGCTTTCGTCTCCCACGTTTGCCACTAGCTTTCGAAGGCCCTGAATCTTCTGCTGCCTTCTCGTCCTTCCTCTTTCTTTAGTTTTCAAGTTTTCTCCTCAGCCGTGCCCGAGGTAAATATAACCATGGTCTCTAGAGAGTGGGTGGGTGTGCGTTTTCAGCTTGATGGGAGTTTGCACGTGTGTCTATGTGGTGAGTAGATATGGTTTTTACTCCATCCTCTGCAATGACAGCTATCTCATCCACCTGAAATTGGCTTGCCAGTTGTGGTCCTGTCTTTAGGCCTCTATTACCATCTGCTTGATTACATCTAGCTCAGTCTTGGACTCAAATACCACAAACAGCGAATATTAGTATGTGTGGGACAGAAATCTCTGAAGCCCTGCCCAAAATGTGTAAATACACCAAACACATAAAAGGGTTAGCTACCTGCACCATACACTGTTGTGGTTCATTTGGGAGCATTGCCGAGACTACAAAGAACAGGCCCGCGGGACTGTTAATTACAGCTTTCTAATTCATTGATGGGGGTACGGCTGCTCTTACCCAGTGGGAAGTCATGAAATGATGTGTGGGGGAGTGTGATTGTGTTGTATAAACTTGACATGCAACACAAATGCAAGCAGTTAGACTACCAGAATATTAAGAAGGTTGCAGAATTCTTATATGTAAGAATCACGGTAATATATTACGATCCTGGGTAACACTTTAGATTAGGGAGCACAAATTCACCATTAACTACCTGCTAACTAGCAGAAGTATTAGCAGCAAATCGATCCATTATTATTCATAGCCAAGGTTAATATCTGTTACCCAAATTAGTGTTACGCAATCATCATATACAGTTATATATACGTGGTCAGTGGGTGTGTAAGAGCTTTTGTTTGTGCAGATGATGTGAAATGAAAATTGCTATCTGTCTGAAGATAATTCTAAAAATTGACTAGAATCTGTCAAATTTGATCTAGTAATCAATAACCTTCTTAAAAAGATTTTTTTTTCTTTTCTGGAGTATACACAACTAAAATGTACTTTTTTACTGCCTCTTTACATGCCATTCATGCCTTTCTGAACAACTGAACAGTACTTTGTTTGGGCCTTTGATTGATGGTTAGTTTATAAGTTGTCTTAAATCCAGTGATTGTTTGACATTTTATCAATATGCAGTTAAAAATGAAAGTCTAAATTCTACCCTCCCACCAGCAACTTCTCCTCAGCTCTGGCAAGTAATTAAACAAGCAAACCTGCAATTTCTCCAAAACTTCCTCCCAGCCACTCCCAACTCATGCAGGATTCCTGTAACGTGATCAGCGACTATTCGCATGGTCGCTGTAAATAGATGGCTAAATTAGAAATCAAACCTGAAGAAACAATTTGTTGTAATGACAAGCTCCTTCAAAAGACCACAGGATGTCTGCCTTCCTCTGCATTTTGACAGCCTTTCTTCACGTCTTAGACTCCTGACAGGGCTTTGTACACGCCCTGTCGCCTCAAATCTGTCTTCCGCTGCTATTTTCTACCACGCCTCTCCTGCCTCCATCCTTTTAGAGAAGTTAATGTTAAATTTAATCAGGCATCCATTTCCTGGTTGCTCAGATTGGATCCTAAACTGAGGGAGCCATGCACTTATTTTTGTTCCTTCTACTGTATCTGAGATCCCATTGACATTGCTGATAGTTGGAGGAATTCTGTGATGTTAATTCAAGTTGATGGCCTTTCCCTTTCAGCTTTGTTGTAACCTGATTATGCCAATCAGGCAGTCTAATGAGTGGAGAATATGAGCCGTTGGCAGCTCACAAGAACCGTTTCTACAATCATTTCCCTATCTCACACCAAAAACTACATAAAGATGTATCAAGTCAGTACAGCTGGTTGGCAGGTTTGACACAATGCACCTTGAAGCTCTCCACTCTGAGCTGGTTTCTATGAATTTTTGCCTTTTTTGTGAGACTGATGTCTGCCAGATTAGCTGAAACTAACTTTTCAGCTCCTGGTCAGATCAAGACTCCAAAAAACAATAAGTATATCTTTGATGTGTCCATTTATACACAGACGCACGTCACCCTGTAGTATAGGTTATTTTCTCTTTTAATATTACTGATGTCTTTTGATTCACCAAAGGAATACATAAAAACTAGAAAGTGAAACATGTCAGATTTTTTATTTTTATTTTTTTACATGCAAAAGAAAATTGAAATATTCTAAAAATAAAATAGGGCGACTACATAGTTAAATCATATTGATGCCAGAAAACTGTAAATGAGCGAGAGGGAACATGCAACTGACAGATCCAGGGTAGATGCATACATTCATATTTCTTCTATTTAATGTCTTACTCCCTGAAGCCCAACAGTAAGGTCAGAAGTTGGCAGAGAGTAGAAGATGGTACAGGGAAATCATTAGCATATTCATCATTGCCACATCCCTTAATGAGGTGTGTGATGCAAGTGTAGTTGGCCTCTAGGATTTCCACACCTTCTAAGGCCACTTAGAACCAGATCAGGGGACACGAGCCAAAAAACAAAAACAGTGGAAGTTGTTCTGAATGGAACAGAGTCTGTCACAAGCAGAAGCAGAAAACCCAACAATTGCAGTATGAAAAATGGGTTACACACTTAGCAGCTGGAATGACTAATTGTCCAAGCATATTACGGTTTTGGGTTCTTTTAATGATGTTCCTGAAAAGCCACACATTACTTGTGTGCCGGTTCATTAAAATTAATGTGCCAAATGGACCTGCGGGGGCCCTTCAAGGGACCTTTAGCTGCCCTTCAGGCACCTGAGTGAATTGTGCCCTACTGACACTGATGAGATTGGTTTCAGGTGCGCCACAATCAGTCCATGGAAATTAAAATCACACATCAGCAACAAAACAGGAAACACGAATATCTGTGCACAAAATAAAAGCATCAACCTGTAAAGTGATCCTTCGTGATGATTTAAAATGCACAGCTGCTTTCAAGTGAGTCGGGTTTCTTTCTTTTTTTTGTTAACATGGCAAAGTTGTGGCTCGAACAAGGGGTTAACCTATCAATAAGCAGAACGCTGAACCCACAATGTAGACCAAGACAGGAAACAGTTCGTAAGGCTTTTATTGCCAACAGAAAGCAAGTAGAGTGCACAGACATATCCTTAGAGAAGTTCTAAGGCAGAGAAACATGAGCAGACGAAACAACTGGCATGGGCTGAGCGTGGCAGGTGGAACTGGAAGAGATGAACTGCTGATAAGGATGGAGAGCATGGAACCACCAAATGTCATTCATAAGATGCTGAAGAAATCTAGTGAGCAGACGAACTGTCAGTGTGTGGATGAGGGAATCAATGTAAAATGCTGAAGAGTCTGATGAGCCGGATGAGATGCAGGCCTGTGAGCAGGGCAGGTACAGTAGGGGAGTGGGAAAGGCACTGGATCAGCCACGCCTGGCCTGCACAGACAGACAAGACAGACAAGACATAACACAAAGGGCAGGGGAAAACATCAGGGGCCCGTTTCAGAAAGTGGGTTTTGCGAGAACTCTGAGTTAATTTGCTGTGGTTTAAGGGAAACTCAGGGCTTTTTAGTTCCACAAAGCCAGTTCGGTGTAACTCTGAGTCAGTTACCCAGGTAAAGGACTCTACTACCTACATGCTCGCTAGCAGGTTAGTTCCAAATAACCCCAAGTTTTGCCTGCTCGTGAAGCCTGCAGACTGCCCGGAGAGGATGATCCGCCCCGATTGGACATTTGTACGTTACTGATTTATCTGCACCCTTGATAGTTTATTTAACAGCATTCTCAGCCCTCACATCACTCATATTGTGGAATGGCTCTCAGTTCAGAGCAAATTCTTTTAATTGTGATATGTTTCTTTATTTTTTATCTAATTTTTTTTTGCCAATGAATTTTTTTTTTCTTTAAATATAGTATCGATGAGCATGCATCCAAGGTAACTGTCGGGTTGTCATAAACATTACTCTTGCACTCAAACAATTTTGAAACACGTTTGTAGTGTTAAAAAGTTGCAGACACCCCAGACATCTCATGGAAGTGTTCCATAGAATTGTAGGTATCGCTTTAATCATTAAATTGATTGATATCTCAAAGCAAAAGCAGCCAATCACGGAGAACTCCTTCTGCTACAAGAAAAATCAGTTTATCAAGTTTTGTAACTTTGTGTCTGTGATTAATGGCTGGCATTTGGTGAACCAACATTAGGTGGCGCTGGATCACCTCAGCCTTTTTTCTGATGGCTAATGGAGATAAAATTTGAACATATTCAGAAAACACAAATTCAGAGACATGCTTTTATAACAGGCATTTAAGTGTTAGGCTCTCATATAGACAATACTAAATACTGACTGATGAACAGAGGCACCACCAGGGATTGTGGGCCCCGTGAAAAAAATTCAGATTGGGCCCCATCACTGAAGGCCACAAGAACCCTGTGCAACTGTTGTAACTACATGTCCAGGATACAATCAACCCAGTCAAAACTTACAACATAACATAACAGAACATAACTCTACCCTTTCCGCTGTCTTGCCTCTTGTCAGATACAAAATGAAGGATTCACTGCACACAAGGTGACTGATTTCCCTCTTCCTTTATTAATCTTCATAGCTTCATCATGGAAGCAAAAGAAAGCATGAAATAAAAACAGATGTCAGTTAGGTAACATAAAATTTAAAGGCAGGGCAACTTAGCATGAAAAGGAACACAAGACTACACAATAATCTAATGTAACCTTTCCTGTTTGATATATCTTTGCCATGTACCAGCCTGCTTTAAGTCTTCCGCCATTGTTCCTGTCCCTCAGAAGCCATGGATCACGGAACTGAATGACTACAGGCCAGTGGCGCTGATGTCTGTGGTCATAAAGTCCTTTGAGCGCCTGGTCCCGACTCACCTTAAAACCATCCCCACCCTCCTGGACCCACTGCAGTTTGCCTACAGAACCAACAGGTCTGTGGACGTCGCGGTCAGTCTGGCCCTCCACTTCATCCTGCGGTATCTGGACTTCCCAGGAACCTACGTCAGGATCTTTTTCGTGGATTTCAGCTCTGCTTTCAATACAATCCTCCCAGGTCTGCTTGAGGACAAGCTTCACCACCTCAATGTGCCATACTCTCTCTGCAACTGGATCACTGACAATTCCTGACGGACCGGAGGCAGCATGTGCAGCTGGGGAAGACTGTCTCTGACACCAGGTCCATTAACACCGGATCCCCTCAGGGCTGTGTACTTTCCCCCTGGCTCTTCTCCCTGTACACAAACTACTGCACCTTTCAGCCATCAGTCTGTGAAACTGATTAAGTTTGCAGATGATACCACCCTCATCGGTCTCATCTCGAATGTTGATGAGTCTGCCTACAGGAGGTGGTGGTGTCCTGGTGCAGCAGCAACAACCTAGAGCTAAACGCCCAGAAGACAGTGGAGATGGTCGGGACTTCAGGAAGATCACAGCCCCGCCGCCCCCCCACCCCCCTCCCCCTGACAGGCTCTCCCATCGCTATTGTAGACTCTTTCCGCTTCATGGGCACCATTATTACCCAGGACCTCCAGTGGGAGCTTATCATCAGCTTCCTCACCAAGATGGCCCAGCAGAGGATGTACTTCCTGTGGCAGCTGAAGAAGCTCAAGCTCCCAACCAAGATGTTGATGCAGTTCTACACAGCCATCATTGAGTCCATCCTGACCTCCTTCATCACCGTGTGGTTCGCTGGTGCCACCGCCAGGGACATATACACACTGCAGCACATTGTGCGTGCTGCTGTGAAGGTGATTGGCTGTAGACTTCCATCTCTCCAGGACCTGTACGTCTCCAGAACCCGGGGGCGTGTAGGTCGGATCACAGCTGACCCTAGTCATTCGGTCACAGGCCGTTCGACCCTCTGCCCTCAGGCAGAAGGCTATGGTCCATCCGGACCAGGACCTCCCGCAACAGGAATATTTTTTCCCCCATCTGCCATCAGACTCATGAACACTAAAAAACCTGTTGCTTTTTCTTTTATATTACTATAATCCACACCCAAGCTGCTGTTTCTATAGAAACCTATTATTTTGTTATTGTATATTTTTTTCTACATAGTTTGTTTTACCTAGTTTACTTTATTTCTGCTCTTATAGCTTATAGTTTTATTTTTATTTTATGTTTCATGTTGCAGACTGTACCAATCCAAATTCCTAGCCTGTGAATTATTTTACTGACAATGGCAATATATCTGATTCTGATTTTTTTTTTTTTTTGTCCAAGACTCTGGGCATCATGTTGCATTAGTATTAATAGACATGCCATTTTACAATTACCACTGGCCCTTGCTTAGCCTGGTTCACCAAGAGCCCAGCATTGAGCCTTCCTGTTGCAAACTTATTTAATAAAAAAATAAATAAAATTATTATTATTATTATTATTATTATTATTATTATTATTATTATTATTATTTATTTATTTATTTATTTATTTATTTATTTATTTATTTATTTTTACCAGTTTTAGCTTACTGAAAGCTCTCTCAGCTCCAGAAACGGGAACAGGCAACATGCAAAAAATATGTAAAACAATGCACACCTCTCCAAATATGCTCTACAGTTGCAGTCCATGAATTGCATGAATTATTTTGCGTTTAAAAGCTACCTCAACAAAGGTAGCCCCTTGTAGGACTGCCTAAATTGAGTAAGCAACAGATTATCTGATTTCAAGGTATTATTTGAGTAATGTCTGTGAAATTAACACAGACTCAGGCGCTGAATACTTCAACATGCCCAGCATCCCCAAAAAAGCTAGGCTATAGCCTGTTTTTGATTAAGATAATTACCATGATGTGAAAAAAAATGTGTTTGACAGGATAGGAAATACCCTAGTTATCTTGAATTAGTGCAGATAAAGAGAGAAAAAAGAGACCAAAACATCATTCTCACAGCCTCCCTTCAATAAAGCTGACTGACATTCTGTCACGTTGCTCACCTTCCGGTGGGGGTTCATGTGGTTGGAGGGGGTTGTGGGGAGACATTGCACCGAGTGACATAGTTGCTGAGTCTGGTAGGGAGGGCGGGGAAACCTATTCAGTAAAATTAGCTAAAGATTTGGCTTTTTTCTGTGTTTAGGGGACTTCTCTAATTAATTAAATATAGTTATCACAGATTAAATTAAGCGACTGAACGCTGTTTAATGAGGACAGGATAAACAACACCACAATAGCTTGTATTTGTCTTACATGTTTGAACTATATTTTTGTATTTCATCTTAATTTTCTGCCAAGTGTGCCTGTTGGGTTGCATCCGTGCGCTCAAACACACATATAGAAAGGAAATGTTAAATCAGTGGAACACTCAAGACCAAACATTTCTTTCTTTTTTTTTTTTTTTTTTAAATCTCTCTCAAATTAATGATGACCCATTGACTTGGTCAGCAATTTTGAGCCACATGATCTCTCTCTTTTGCCGCTGCTGCAATATTACTTCTTTTTTTTCATAGAAATATGCACATACATGGTCATGAAGTCTTCCATCTCCAATGGGGAGAAGTGTGATGATCAAGGCTTTTTTTCCCTACTTGTTACCATAGTGAATCACATTATCTGCCTTACATTGATAAGGCTTTTTATGTCGCCATGAACGAGCGTAACTCGGGCTCTAACTCAGTTCATTAAAGCAGCTCTTAAGGCGTGTTCTTAAACCCAAAACTCTGAGTTTGCCAAACTCTGACATTTTTACAGAGCCCCAGATATGACATGTTAAAAAAAAAAAATTAAAAATGTGGCCACAAAATATTAATTTGTCCACACAAAATACTAATTTGTGCGCAGGAAATGTTAATTTTTGTACACAAAATATTACTTCCTATTGATGTCCCTAAGGTGAGTTTATTTTGTTCTGATGTTGTAGTCGATATATTATCCTATTTACATAGTTATTTAATTAAACTTATGTTTGATTCTTCATTAAAATTGGTAGAGTATCTGCTACATCTCACCCTATTTACCAACTTTGTAATCTCATTTTGTTACTCCACGTCTTGTTATGCTAATATGGCGTAAACGCATTTTCTGAAGTAGCCGCATGCAGCCCTCCACACACATCGGGAGAAAATATTTTACAGGAAAGTTGAGGGTCTGCAGGCCTTCTACCAAGCAAGGTAAGTTGACCATAAGGCCAGAGTTTTCTGGTAATGAATATGTCTCTCCTTTAACCTGGGTAGCTCACAATGTTAATGTATGATGCAGACTTGAGTTTCATCTTAAAATCTTATTAAAGAGTGCCTTTCAGTTATTTGAAAGTAATATCATGTGTTTCACACTCCTTGCTCAGGGAATGCATTGGCCATGTGAACATGAATATAAACATACTCTAACCATTTAAGTTAAATGCTGCACTTTGTTAAAAATGATACATTTTATTCAGAGGGGAAGAATTTTCCTGGAACTCACAAAATATTTCTGGGACCCATCTAAGAGACCACCCTTGGGCCCCAGGACCCATAACATTGAAAACCTGACAAAAACACTTGTAGTGTTCTCCAGAGATTGGTCCTTCAATTAAAAAGAAAAAAACAAAAAGAAAAAAAATAGAAGATTAAAATTTCAATCAAATGTAAACCCGTATATAAAATGTGCTATAGATCATTAAAAACCTTTCTGTTAACATTTGTTGTCCTGTGGTTTAGATTATGTGGACTACACTAGATTATAAATGTGCTTCATAGACTTAATGGTGACTGAACAATGATATATGATTATGATTATAAATGTACTGACTGGATGGCGTTGAGAAACTCAGTGAATAATTTACTCAAATTAAACCTAAACCTATTATCGAATTTGGATTTTTAATTAATTTAATTATTTTGAAACACCAGTAAATGACCAGCCGACCAGTTGTGCTTTCGTTCTTATTCTCGGGCAGCTCCACTCCCAGTGGGTCCAGACTTCCGATGCAGGCCTTTGGACTCAGTATCCCAGCTCTCTCTGTGTGCGTCAACCTGCAGAGTGTGATGGTTCTCGGTGGGATCCTTGCCTGCCACACGGGTTGGCCCAAGGACATGAAGTTCAGGTGAATAGGTCGGAGCGGTCTTTCAAAGGCATTCTCTGATAGTCGTCAAACCAGCGCCAATTAATTTCGTCTGGCCAAAACGAACTAATCTATTGGTTCAAAAATTCTCAAAAATTGCAATAATTTAGAATACAGTCTTTTATAGATGTACTTGAACGCATTAAAGAAAAAGGTGATTTTTCAATGAAACTTTCCGGAAACGGCCCGGCGGCAAACTCTGCTCTACAAGACCAATCTTTTGAATTCTGATTCACCACTATGTTTTGCCTTGTACTTTTTATTCTTCTGATTCCATCTGGATGTATTTTTCCCCAATAAATTCTGGGCGACATCTTTGAGAAAAGACAACCTCTGGTACTCTGCGTCACTTTTTGACACGAACACGCAGGCAGGTACATTCTGAATTCTTCCATCTAGATAAGGCTGAAAAACCCTGCCAACATCTTCCTCATCCTCTTCCTCATCCAATACCTCTCATACGAAATCATCTGCCTCTCTATTGAGTATGTTTCTAGCATGTTTCTGTCCATTGTACATGTAAGCACATGTGCCACCTGTGCACTCTGAACTGACTTTTATCCTTCCCACTTGGTCTGATCACATCATTAGAAAGGTGTATTCAATTATGAGTTATTATCACTGCATGAAAAGACCTGTATTCGGGCCACGATACTGCCGCACACACCTATAGTAATTGGGCATACTCTGGCATATACAGCCTGTAACACGGGATCCCGAATATGGCCGATACGTACCTATTAACACCTCCCTGAGGTCAGTTGCCATGGTGAATAATCCCCTGGTTGCTTGCTGGGGAGCATTAGCATTTCACACCTTGACCATTACTCTTACTCAGGATTGGTGGTTTGTCCCTCATTCATCCCACCGCTATTGGTCAGTGTGTATAGGGGGGTCACACCGCCATTGGTGGTTTTGTACGGGGGGTTATGCAATATGCATATATTATAATTTATTATTTCATATATATTTTAATGCACTTATGATACATGTACTGTTCACATATCTTATCCCATATTACAAATACGAA
>BJFM01004981.1:0-12691 GCA_016586285.1 Arothron firmamentum | reverse complement strand
CTACACACTCGCATTCCTACCGCCGTGGCGTGAATTTATGCGACTGCATTCACACACGCTGCCTGATTCGCCCCACGCCGCCTCCCTGCTGCTTCAAGCACAAAAGCCGCAATGTGGCCCGTCTGAGACTCGAAAGCAGCACGCGGACTCCGACGGGCGTTTCCACTTGCTGCAAAGTGGCAAAAAAAAAAATGCTACCAACATCCCACAAACAGCAGCTTTAAAGGACAGTAACAGCAGCGGACCCTGGTTACGCTACGTTAGCATGCTCAGACGAACAGTCGTAGAAACTGCTTTGATTCTGGTAAAGACTCCGTTTCCAATATAAAAGGGACCACTCAGATTTCACTGGACAGTTGCTCTGAATATACTGATCTAAAAATGTGTCCTCGTCACCTAAAATAGTCTGGAAGAACATATGCAATGTGAAACGGAGACTCATCCACGTGCTCTATACACTTACTGCTAATGTCTACAAGGAAATAATAGTGCAACCACCACCCAATAATTGCTCTTTTCTGATCATTTGACATGTCTCGGCTCATGTCAGGAACCACCTTGGCCAAAGTTTCTCAAACCAGAGGCAACTTCTCAGATATCTACAAATGCTTAGTGACGCAACGCCTCCACCCTCCCACGCTGAGGCGGGACCACAGGGCTGAGTCCTGGGTCCACCTGCGACGCTACCGAGACGTGCACGCGCCGCAGGAACCAGGCAGAAAGTGCTGCTGTGTGCTATTCGCCGGTCGGCTTACGACCTGCGGGGAAAGTCAGAAGTGAGAAGCACCCGGGTGCGCATGCAGAAGACGGGACGGCCTCTCCAGCCGTCTGCCGGCTGCGGCTATCCTACAGGCTCGTCCCCAGCAGAAACCTGCACCGGTGTTTCCTCATTTATGCCGACAGGGCAGTAACGTGGAGCCCGAGCGTCGCTACACGATCTGGTACAAGTAGCCTCTTTTGTAGGCGCTCAGAGGGTAGAAGGTGGCTACCACAAACTTCCCGTCAAAGGTGCGTCCCATCAGCAGCCTCTGAGCCTCTTTGGAGTCACTGGAGTTGGCGTACTCCACGTAAACCTGACGGGAGAAGACGGTTCAGTCAGCCAGCTCTCCCAGCCACAGGCCAAAGACAGGTCAGGGGTCAGGGGTCAGGGGTGGGCAATTATTTTGCCTGAAGGGCCACACTGGGTCCCGCATTGGGGGAAACTAACCCCCCCAGATGAGGATTGGAGGTTGACTAAAAACCCTGCTTGATGGACTGTTGACTGAAAAAACATTTGGAAGAGCCTGTAAATTGGCCCAGAGATGGATGATGAAGCTCCAAATGATGTTTGGTCCCGCCTTCTTGAGAGGACATGTTAGCATGCTAGGTGAAGGGGGGGGTCTGAACCTTTTTCTATCCCAACTGACAACCCTCTGGATTTGGCTTTTGGAGAAATTATTGTGAAGGCTCTGCAGGGCCGGATTAAATAGTTCATCAGGCCACATGTGGCCCCCGAGCCTCAGGTTGCCCACCTCTGATTTAGGAAATAGGTAAACTGGTGACCTTTGGTCTAAATGTCTGACCTGTCCTTTTCCTGGGTTTTCCCGGGGGATGAGCAGCGACACCACTGATCCATACTTCTGACACTCCTCCTTCATGTCATCCATGATGTCTGTAACAAATTAAAGATACCCCAGATGATATCTTTTAACTTCAGCGCGAGCTTTAAATCTGGCTGCATCCACCCGTGCAGCCGTACCTTCATACTCCTCATCGTTGTTCAGGTGGCCGTCGTCAATCAGATTGATGAGTCGCAGAACGGGAGAGGGCAACAGAACCAGCTCCTGGATGTGAGGCGCTGCCACAGACAGACGGGACGGACGGCAGAGAGTTAAAGATGACATAAGAGCAGGCTGAGACGTGTTCATCCGTGTCGAGCGGTGACACGTACCGAAGGGGATACTGAAGAACGGGCTGAGCAGGGCGGCGTCCGCTGTGCACCGCTGCTTCGGGTTGTTCACGACCATGCTGGACACACAGAGAAGTCCCTTACAGCTCAATAACAATCAGTTACAGTACAGAAAAAAAGAAAAAACCTGTGCCGACAGGACAAAATTAGGATGTCATGTAGGAACCAAATGTCAAGAGCGACGGCGGGGCCAGACAGGACGCACCTTTTGATCAGGTCTCTGAGGTGGTAGACTGGGATGGCAGGACACCTCAGCATGTTGCTGGCAAAAACGTGGTCTATGATAGCAGCGCTGTTATCCTGAAGGGCGGAAGGTCCAGTTCCAGTTCAACCTCCCAACAGCAGCTTCACTCCGCACGCTAGCTAAGCTGGAAAGACGCAGGTGGCCTACCTTCCACTCCTTTGAGCGAACGGTGTCTTTGAGTTTGATTCCTGAGAACATCTCCAGCAGGATGATACCCAAACTCCACAGGTCAACCGCCGCCGTGCAGCCCGAGTCCCCCTCCACCTCCACCCCGGCTTGAGCCAGGCTGTTCTGGAGCTCGGCCTCGGGGGCTCGGTACCCATCTGTCTGAATGTACTTGACATCCTGGAGGAGGCAAGAGTGTTACCGAGACCGTTGGAAGTCCCAGCTGTGCCTGCAGCCACCGTCCAAACACCGAAAACACACACACACACACACACACACCTGGTTTCCCTCTTTGAAGCTGAGGCCGAAGTCAATGAGCTTGAAGCACTCGTCATCGGCGCTCCAGAGAATGTTGCGCGGCTTCAGGTCAGCATGGACGTAGCCCTCCCTGTGGAGGAAGGCGAGGGCCTCCAGGATATCTCTGGCGCAGTGCTGAATGAGCCACATGGAGTGGCCCTGCTGGGTTCTGCCAAGAAATCATCACAATAAGACGGAAAAGATGCTGTTTTTAAAGCCTTTAAAGTCCCAAAACAAACAGTAATAATAACAGTAATGTAATAATAACAGTGCACCTTGCATGCCTCTGATGCATATAGTTTTAATCTTATTGTGCTATTTTAGTACACTATGTTTCAGATCCTTGCACGTCTCTGCGTTTCCATCTTGTCAAGCTGCTGGAAATGTGAATTTCTCTTGGAGATGAATAAAGTATCTATCTTATCTGCACCCCTGTAATAAATACACGTTTTTTTAAAGCTTGGAGCAGTAGTTCACGGTGTGCTTGAAGTGCATTGCACGACAAGTACACTGAAAGTCACTGCATGTTATGTGATCAGGCTAGTGGCAGCATTGTAGAACCAAAGGAAGGACTATGATGACCTACTTTCCACTGTCTGGACCTCCACTGGCCCTCACCAACAGCTCAGACAAGCTGACGTCCAAGAGCTCCAGCAGGAGGCAACGAGTGGAAACCCCCATACAGCTGTGGCTGGTGAACACCCCGTACAGCGTCACTGGAAGTCACAGGAAGTCTCTCGTCATCAAACGTTCCTCTATTAAAATGCTCTGGTGTCCACAAACCAGTATGAAGACAGTTACAGCCATAACACGCCTACGGCAGCTCCCCAAACTTTTGCTGTAAGCTAACTTAACTGCTAAATCCACAAATATCTGCAACTCTACATCACAGTAACTTGAGTCAAGGCCTTGGAACAAAACGTGGTGTGTTTTTTTTTTTTTTACCTATGTTTTTGTGACCCTGGATGTCCTCCAGAACGGACCTCTCCTTGTGATACCCGTAATCTCCTCCCTGAGTGTCTGCCTGGAACTCCTTCACAGCGGCGGTGGAGGCCCTGCCTGAGCTGACCCGGTACACCGAGGCTGAGACCCCCTGGCCCAGCCGCGACTGGACGGTCCACAGCTCGCCGAAGATTTCAAACAACACCGGTTTCATGCTCTGGTCGACCCCTCTGGGCGGAGGCAGAACGTTGTCCGGACGGGGGGTCTTTGCGTTGGTGGGGGGCTCTGAGAAGCCGCAGTAAGCCATGGGCAGTCGGGGAGACGGAGGAGGCAGCTAGTTGACAGGAGGCGACAGCTGCGGGGGAGGCATGGCGGACTCTCAGCGCCACATCGACGCAGCAGCGCCGGGACGGGTCAACGGCAGCGGGCAGACCATTCAGCGAGACCTGCAGGCATGGTAACAGCGAACATCGAGCAAAGGTAAGACGGAGTCGATGGCGATCTTCACAGAAAATCGCGCGCGGAGAGGAAAATGCATTTGCTAATAGTAAAGTCGGCTAAGTTGCTAAATTCCATTCTCTGTGAAGAAAAGTTCTCAATTACGGTCTGCTTAAAAATAATAATCCTCAACACAAACACGAACCGCTTCCTCGACGCTCTTCCTCCATTGCAAGCTTCATATAAGAGCATTAATCCCGACTGACATGATCACTTTTGGAGGTTGTTTTCGCAGAGCAAACTTCCAGAGGAGCTCCGAACTCTCCCGCTCCTACTTCCGCTTTGACTTGGGCAGCACTGGTGTGGTCCTCTGCATTCTGCTCCTGTCGGTTAGGGGTGGTACTACACCTTCGCCTTTCATTCTTTTTTAAATTGAAATTATGCAAAGTTATGCGAAGAAAACTCAATAAAGCTGAGAAGGACATTTCAGGCAACACATTTTCAGAGAAGACAATATAGTAGAAGTGGAAACAAAAGGATTGAGGAAATATAAAAGGGAAACCATACATAAAACCTGCGAGGGGGCGTTATGAACTTTATTCAAAAAACATTCTGCATTGCAAATACTCATTGTTATGACTTCCTTTTTTGTTAGTGAAGAGGAGATCTAGATATATATATATATATATATAGAGAGAGAGAGAGAGAGAGAGAGAGAGAGAGAGAGAGAGAGAGAGAGAGAGAGAGAGAGAGAGAGAGAGAGAGTAGACGTTCAGATCCACACTCCTTTCCGGTTGGTGGCGGTAATGCACCAATTCGTTGTTTACCAACCGCCGATGGAACGCTACAAGAAGAAGAAGAAGAAACGTCGAAGAAGAAGACGAAGAAAAACAACAACTAGGCGGATACTTTTCAATCTCGGTGAGTCCGTCTCAATCCAAAGGTATCAACTGTGGGCTGAATAATATGTGGAATAGATTAAAGTTTAAACAGTTCTTAATGATTCAGAACCTGCAGGTTTCTAACAGTACCTAAACCGAGCTAAGATCTTATTAAATCTTACAGTCTGCTGGGCATTGATTTCCTGATTCCTGATTTCCGGTTTCTTTTCCTGATTTTACACGTCTGCTGTGATTTAATCGCCCTTTCTTTTCATTCATTTTTTAAAATCACCTTAAATCGTCAACTTTGTTTAAATCGTTGCTTTACGACAGTACTGTGAATTAAGTTTAAGGTCGACACATCTAAAGATTGTATTTTTACCTTGAATTCTCCTGAAGCGCAGTCGCATGCTTACGTTTTTATGATTCGATTAGAAACAAATGCTTCATTACTGTGACTTTACTAATTGAGAGAATCATGCTGTTAGGAATGAATGCCTTCGCAGTGCTCAGCACAGGACGGAAGATCCCCCTTCTTGGCCTAGGAACATGGAAGAGTGATCCAGGAAAGGTAGTTGCCTGCACTCACTGCCTGTGTTAGAAGCACACAGCACATTACACATTTATGGCCCAGGAACAGGATGACAAAGTGATGGTTGCTACCAAGTGTAGAGTAGTTGGTGGGTGTGGGCCAAAGGCTGGTGTTTAGAGGGTTTGACAGCGCCTCGGACGTCGGACTCCTGCTGAAGGCCCTCACAGCGAGGCCGTGGTGAACCTGAAGAGGAGCATCAGGGATGCTCAAGCAGAGGGCCGAGGACCGCTTTGGCAGCTCAGACCCTCGTCGGACACGGCAGAAATTATGTCAAATCACCAGGCAAAACAACACCCGCAGCCTAATGAGCAGCAGAGCTTCAGTGGAAGCCGGACCAGTTCTTTGGCCGCTTCGAGGAGGGAAGCGCAGTGACGACCATCGAGCCAGCCCCAGGCACCAATAACCAGGTGCTCATCACCCGGTCTGCTGATGTGAGTCGCAGCCTCCGTAACAACGCAGGACCCAGGGCGGGTCCTCAGATTGAGACGAGTTGGGTGATATATTCACTACTAGGGATTTAACTATTATAATAACCCGGGGTGAAATTTCCAATGGTTAGTATTACTATTTCAAATTTTAATTATTGCTAAAACGGTGTTTGATCACTGCCATTTGAATAACTCACCAAAAACGATAGTTTCTATAAAAATAGAGTAATTGTATATTAAAATAAAGTTGGAAAATTTAACAGAAAAAAAAATGTAAACACAAATCAGCATTGACTGTTCATTCAGACCCAAATGCTCTGTAATTATGGCAGGGTCAGGGTCGTCCACCCTGTGTTAATGTTTTAACATGTAAGCATCAAACACTTTCCACCAACAGAAAGAACATGGCGCGTGTTATTTCATTATTATTATTATTTTCTAATAAATGGTGGTTAAATCATTTATTTGTGTGTATAAGTACTTTTTGAACTCTTTGAGCACAACTTAATCATGATAAGTTTGGTCACAATAACCGTGATGTGAAGTTTTCCTACTGCTACGTCTCTGTTCACTACCTTCAACCTTTCTGTCAAACATGGCGCTCTGCCCACCTGCCTGAAGACGCCATAGCTGTGCCACAGCGGTTGGTTTGGAGCAACTCTCAGTAATTACAGGCCCGTATCTCCTGTGACCATGTGCCTGGACAGACTGGTACGGTAACACATGAAGAATGCTCGACCAGACCCCCCACCATCACGCCTACAAAACCAAGGGGCGTACGCACGACTGCTTTTTTTGGGGGGAAAGTACAGTTCTACATTCGACTGTTCAACAAAGATGTCCAGCCTGGGCATACAGCACAACATCTGCCTGTGGATTCCAGACTCCCTGAGGGTGGAGAGGGTGTCCAGCTTCAAACTCACACACCACAGAGGGCCCTGCATGGACCGTTAATGTCGCAGCAGTGGTCAAAAGGGCCCAAAAGCGATTGCACTTCCTGAGTGCGCTTGGTACCACTCACCTTCTGCAACAACTACCGAGCTCACTTCACTGCTGCTCCATTAAGAATGTTCTTTTTCACAGGAAATGTGCAAATCTGCTGTGTGCAATGTTTTATGAGCATTTTATCCCCTTTTTTTCTGCATATATTGGCATGATGAGTGTATGAATGGTGCACATATTTAAGTTTACGTTCCATGGGTGTATTTTTAAATATGCTTAGGGTCAGTCTGGTATGTCAATGAATTAAATCTAAATCTGTCTGGAAGTCGCCATATTAAAGATACCCACCATCAATAAAGCGCTGGTGAATGTACAATAGATCTCAAACATTCACAAATGCTTTTCAATAAGGCGACTTCCAGATCATTGCTTCAATATGCTGCAATCCAAGAAGGATTTAAGTTTATACTGCTTGGGGTGTTAAAGTGTGCATAAAAAGGACAATGTGGTCAAAATACTCAATTGGCTAGGCAGAGTGTATAATAAACAAGGCTGGTGAAGGGAAAAGGAGTCATTCGTGGAAACAGACTCCACATCTGAGTACTTGATGGCAGCTTAATGGTGTGAAAGACTGATTTTTAAATGTTTTCTTTCCTCTACGTCAGGTTAAACAGGCAGTCATTTGGGCTCTGCAGGCTGGGTATCGACACATCGACTGTGCGGCCATTTATGGCAACGAGGCTGAGGTTGGGGAAGCCCTGCATGAAACAGTTGGTCCAGGCAAGGTAAAACCTCACGCTTGCTTACTGGTATGTAGGATGGGCTGTAGTTGAATGTGGATACACGCAATTAACATAAACATATCAATAAACCTGATGGAAATGTCATGTACGTCTAATACGTCTAATTTTTTTGCTTTTCTCAAAAAAAAATTAAAAGCTAAGCTAAATGTTATTAACCACATAAATATAAAACAATGGCCAGTGTCCCAAAGACAATTTTTTTTTCTATACCATAGAGCAGAGGTGGGCAAACCGAGGCCCAGGGGCCACATGTAGCGCGATGAACTATTTAATCCAGCCCGCAAAGCCTTTACAATCATTTCTCCAGAAGCCAAATGAAGAGGGTTGTTGGCTTGACTGGTTAGAAAAAGGTTCAGACCCCCCCTTCACCTAGCATGCTAACATGTCCTCTCAAGAAGGTGGGGCCAAACATCATTCTGAGCTTCATCATCCATCTCTGGTTGAAACAATTTGCAGGCTCTTCAAAATGCTTTCTCAGTCAACAGTCCATCCAGCAGGATTTTTAGTTACCCTCTGATCCTCATCTGGGGGGTTAGTTTCCTGCCTCTAAAACCCACTGTGGCCCTTCAGGCTAAATAATTGCCCACCCCTGCCAGCTGGTGTGTTGTTTATCTCAGCAGGACTTTCAAGCCTTTGACCTTGAGGTCTTTGTCCTGTTAATAACAACACCCAGCTCATCCAGCTCCTGGTTGGTGTCAGTGTCTGGTGGAACGTTCACCACCGTAGGCACAACCGGATGAAACTTTATCATGAAGCTCCGTGTGTGCCTGTGTGTGTGTGTGTGTGTGTGTGCGCGCGCGTGTAAAATAGGCAATAAGGCGAGAAGATGTGTTCATCACATCCAAACTGTGGAACACCAAGCACCACCCAGAGGATGTGGAGCCGGCTTTACTGAACACCCTTAAGGACCTGCAGCTGGAGTACCTGGACCTCTACCTCATCCACTGGCCCTACGCCTTCCAGTGAGCTCAGTTTCCTGAAGGGACGCACACACCTTTTAAGTTCATTCATCACCTTTTCTGCGTTCCCTCTACCCGACAGACGAGGAGACGTCCCTTTCCCGAAAAAGGAGGATGGCTCTCTGCTGTACGACGACGTGGATTACAAGCTGACGTGGGCTGCGATGGAGAAGCTGGTGGAGAAAGGCCTGGTCAGGTCCATCGGCCTGTCCAACTTCAACAGCAGCCAGATTAACGACGTCCTCTCTGTGGCCAGCATCAAACCCACCGTGCTGCAGGTGACAGCGGCTCCGCCCCGCTCGCACCACCAATAGCTCCTCCAAGGATGGATTTAACGTGTTTCCCATCATAGTCCGGGGGTGAAAATAGCCCCGAGTAACTTTCCGCTTTTGCTTCCATGGGACAGGTAGAGAGCCACCCTTACCTGGCCCAGGTGGAGCTGCTTGGCCACTGTCGGGACCGGGGACTGGTGATGACTGCCTACAGCCCTCTGGGCTCACCGGATCGCGCTTGGAAGCATCCGGATGAGCCGGTTCTCCTCCAGGAGCCCGTGGTTCTTGGTCTTGCTGAGAAATACAAGAAGTCCCCCGCTCAGATCGTCTTGAGGTGATTGAGCTCCAAAACTTTATTGATCATGCATGACCATCCAGTTCAGGTGTGTTTTAATACTAAGGTTTCCAGGTATAGTTTGTACTGCTGTGGGATGTTGCGTGATTTTGGTGCTAAGAGTCCCAACGACTTCATTTTTAATCCCGCTGCCTCAAATCTGAGACACTTGTCCAGAAATATACAAGCTTTTGTGTAAAGCTGCAGGATAATTCTGTGCAAGCTTCAGTAGTGTAGACTGGAGTCCAAATCTGGAGTCCAAATCTTGCATCTGTCGCATTAATTCACACAAATGTATGTTACAATAACTGCGCTGCTTGCAGGTGGCAGGTCCAGCGGGGGGTGGTAACCATCCCAAAGAGCGTTACAGAGTCTCGGATCACGGAAAATATTCAAGTAATCTTTTGTACTTTTTTTAAAATCAGAGTATTTGTTTTTGCTTTTCTCGTGCCTGCGAAGCTTGTCCATTTTTTTCTGCCTCTCTAGTTTTGATGGGAGTGCTGTGTTTGCTCTCCAGGTGTTTGACTTCATTCTAGAGGAAGAGGAAATGAAAACCATCACAGCGCTGAACAGAGGCTGGCGTTATATCCTCCCCACCATCAAGGCGAGTTTCCTCCGCCCTGTGCCCGTATCCATCTCACATTCATGTGATCATCTCTCGATTCCTCTTGTGTTGTTTTTCGTGTCTTTTAAGGAAACGGATCCATCATCTGTTAGCCGAGACAAATAATTTAGGTTCATGACAATCTGAGAGCAGAACAGTGAAGAACATTCGGTTTGTGTGACTTGAAATAATCCTAAAATCATCTAATAATGTTGCAGGTGGATGGACAAAGTGTTCCCAGAGATGCAGGACATCCCTTCTATCCATTTAATGAGCCCTTCTGATGCTGAATTGTGCAAAATAAATAGTGCCTTTCAACAAACCTTACTAATAAATCTGATTGGTAAAAGCATTCCTTGGTCTTCATCATTTAATTTATATATATATAGTGAGAAAGAGAGAGGTCATAACACTCACACTGACTAGGTGTAGTGTCAACTAGAGAAACTTTTGGGCAGGGTTTGAAGATTTGATGATTGTGTTATGTCATCCACCACTCTTACCACTCTTACCACTGAAAAACCTGCACCTCCGCTACACGTGTTTGTGTGTGTGTGTGTGTGTGTGTGTGTGTGTGTGTGTATACATATATTCACACATGCATGTATGAGCCAGAGAGGTCTGATTTGGGATGAAAAGGTTGCTATCTATCATCCTGTGACAAACACAACATTTACAACAGCTTAGCTTTTATTGCTGTTGATTTTATTGCTGTCCCAAATCAATAAACTGAGCAGGACCAGACTCCTGGTCCCTCAGGGCCCCTCAGGCTGATGGCCAGCTGGGTGGAGGAGAAGGACAGATAGAACAAAAAGCAGGACAGTTGAGGTACATGTGCATAGCATTGCAAAGCTAACAATAAAAGGGGACAAGTAGCATTAAAATACCTAGGAAGGTACAGTTGTTGTGTTTCCCAGGTATCATAAGCACTCGTGTCTACATGCTCACTCATGCAGTGTATAGTTTCTTTTATTCATTACAGGGATATTTAATCCAAAGGCTTTTCTTCCAGGACAGTGAAAATGTCGTCTAAAGACTTGTAAACACTTTGACTCAACTCCTGGCAGCTGCGAGTCAGGTAGCTGGTAATATTGAAGTTTATGATATTATCATGGAAACAGTAGTGAACACCAAACCCCTCAGGCACGTCTGGGGCAAAGAACGACATTTTTGCAGATGGAACGGAGATTGTGCTGGTAGACAGGGTGAAGCCATTTAGGAAACAACAGTCGGTAAAGAGGCTGTGCAGTTTCTGGTCCTTGGATGTTGCCAGGTCACGCAGACCATGCAGATGACAGAAGACACCTTGGCCTGTTAGGCAGAGAGAGAGAGAGAGAGAGAGAGAGAGAGAGAGAGAGAGAGAGAGAGAGAAAGAGAGAAACAAAAGATTAGATGGTTAGCAATGCGGCAGTGCTACAGGATGCGTTCCTCCCACTGGTTGTGATGCCTTTTTTAGACTAATCCCAGCTGCTGAAGCTGGCCAGACCAAAAGGGATGAAGAAACCTGAAATATATAGTCAAAGAAGAAAAACAAGAGCTCATTTTTGGAGATATTTCCAGATGCATCTCCTGGAATTGCCTGGAAAAGAGCCTGGTTTGTAGATCTGAGAACTGGAGGAAGACACAGACTCCCACTTATCATCACCAACAATGGACAGAGGAGACTTTTCCAGGACTGCGATGAAACTGAGAGGTACTACACGAGCAAATAAGTCCTGGAATAACGGCCAGGAAAAAAAATCAATCGACAGTGGACCAAATTTGACTCTTGAGTCAATCGGTTTGTAAACTGACACAAGAATTTTCATACTTTTCCCTCTATAATCTGAGAAAAGAAGTAAAGTCTTATTGATCTATTTGTCCCAGATGTTCATCTCCTCCCATTCCTCTACATTTATGGTGTCACAAATCACAGCTCCAGAGAGATCTCAAACTCACCCAGCGATGCTTCTGTGATGAGCTGCCTGTGATGGCCGGAGCAGCGGTGGAGCATGGCCTTCAGCTGCTGCGCGCTGTGTCGGTCCCGCTGGCAGACAAAGGCGTGAGCGCACTCTTTGGTGCACATGTTGACCGGCGTCATAAACTCCAAACGACCGTGCTTGAATCTTGTCAGGCTGCACGCCTCAGACGTGGGTACGGTTTGTCCGTACCGCCTCAGGAAGCCCATCTGAATGGCAAGCTGGACCACACAGTCTGGACTCAAGTTATGCTTCTTTATTGTTTCCTTCCCACCTCTCTCAAAGCTGAAGAAGTCGACGCAGAGTCGCGACTCGGCTAAATGGGTGTCGTCCTTGGCTTTCTTGATACTGTCCTTCAGCTCGCTGTCCAGGTTGAAGTGCAGCTGACGCACGGCGGCGGCGGAATCCACGGCGGCGGCGGCAGAGCCTGGGTGCACCTGCGGCCGCTCTGTGGAGTCGTGGTAAACCGAATCCACAAAATGCGACATGGATACGCCGTCGCCCCAGGAGTGCTCCAAACAACCACCAGCTTCTCCAGATGTTGAAATACAGAAATTGAGTGACTTATCAAGCCACCTGTTTTCCAGCGGACACATACTATCATAGTTCTCTGCACCTGTGTCATCCAGACAGAGACAGAAAATGGCACTTTCCACAATCCTTAAGTTGTCGGCGTTTCCACAGTGGACCAGTTTGTCTCTCAGGTGGGCCCACACGTCTCGGTTCAGCATGCTCAAGATCCCGACGGGAAAGGCAGCTGCTGGCGTCGTGTCTGCCAATATGTGCTTCAGGTGGGCTTGTATCTCTGTAGGCTTCAGCAAATTGCCGTCCCTGTCCACCACATCAAACGCGTACATGTTTCCTTTCCTCATGACAACAACATG
>BJFM01004980.1:0-20433 GCA_016586285.1 Arothron firmamentum | reverse complement strand
GGGGGTACCAGTTAAACCCACAAACAGTAAATAATTGCATCCCTTGAGTCTGCTGAACAATCCACATTTTTTTTTTTTTTTTGCCTCAGGTTATCATAAAGGGTGCGTTGCCATGACAACGGGGTTTTTTGCTGGCCTTTGGGATGTGCTCCCTTGCACCAACAAATTAGGTTACATCTGCAAACACTTGGCAGAGGGGGCAGGTTTGACCACCGTACCACCCACTTTCAGTCCTACCAGGTGTGCCAGCAGCTGGATGCCACTGAGATCGAGTGAATATTGCTTTAAGGTATCACCGCACGCAACCATGAATCTATAATGACACTTTGTTACAGACGGACATGGGATGTACGTACACAACTAGTACAGGTTGCAGAACCAGGAATACACCCAGGACACACACCATTCACTCACACATCGAAGCAATTCAGAGTCTCCAGTCGACCAAATTTATTTGGACCGTGGGAGGACATGGGGAGGGCATGCAAAAGCTTTTCTTTGTATTTAAGGATTTTAGAAACCCGACACAAAAAACAACCTGGTTTGAGGCCAGAGATTTCTGCAGGACCATTGGAGGAGATCTGGTCAGTATCCACAGCAAAGAACAACTACAACAGGTCCAACATCCGTAAGTAAGATCTCGCAAAGGACAAAAATTAGGACAACACATGCCTTTGATGATTAAAAGCTGAGACCAGAAAATAAACGTTTGCCTTCTAGGTGTGATTGGATTGTGTCTAGTAGAAAAATACAAGTTTCTATATATTATTCAATCCATAATGAAGATAGAGAGCTAAGCTTATCTTAGCATTATCTGGTGCTCTGTAGCAGGCAAAGCACTTGTTCTGAACGTTCCTGTTTTTCCCTTGTTGATTGGTCTGTTTTCTGTCCTTTAAAGTCCTTCTCCTACTGTAGTTTAGTTCTAGTGCCCATGTCTTCACTTTCCCATGCTGTTCAGAAGCCGTTGCCGTGTCTCTTCTTGCTCCCGTCCTTGTCCGCTGTCTGAAAGGCAGTATTCTCTCATTTGTCTTCCTGTTTTGTAATTATGATTTGCCTGGGTAAATATAGAGTATTCTATGCTTGCAAAATGTAGATTTAGTTCATCGTGGATCGGACTGAGTGCCCTTGACCCAACAGCTGGTTTCGTTTGGAGCGATGGCTCTCCTGTGAGTTAACAGTATTCGTGTCCGTTATTAGACGTAAAATCCAAATAAAAGACTGAGCATAATAAATGTCCGTTTCGCTGCAGTTACAGTATCAGCAGTGGATGGCCGGACAACCAGACAACAGAAACAATGGGGAATCTTGCGTTGAAATCGCCGTGGATAAACGTCACTACAGCAGTGGCTTGTGGAACGATGTTCGCTGTGAAAAGACTAATGGGTTTACATGCCAGATCGCCAAAGGTAAATCAGGGACTGGGACCATGCTTTCATAAACTCTATGAAAAGGAAGGTTAACCATTGATCCTCTGTGTCTTAAGGAGTGACTCCAAAATCTCTTCCAAGCCATGTTGGACCTGGTAACTGTTTTTATTACATTTTGGCTTTTTCGCTTGCTGCTTTTTTTTTTTTTTTTTTTTTTTTAATTTGGAGCACATCTCTGAACAAATGACACCAATTGTGGTCTGACGAATGGCCTCATATGTGGACATCAAAACCAAACGCAACCACATCATGTGAAAAAGATAATTCTTTCTTTTTACCCTTGTCAGGTTCCAATTAGCCTAAATATCAAAGAGAAAATAAAAATGCATGCAATGCAAGAGTTTGGGTCTTATTAAGGTCAAGAGAAAAACATGAACACATTTTTTTCCTTTCAATAAGATTCAGTAAGATCAATCAGACCACCCAGTTCTGTTTTATACACGCAGTCTACAACTGGACCTCAGACAGGTGGTTGAAATGGAATGGAAATGAGTACAAGATTGTAAATACCGGGATGTCGATGGAACAGGCTCGTCAACACTGCCAAAAGGAAAACAGTGACCTGGTGTCAATCACCACTGAAGCAGAAAGTATCCTGCTGTGGAATGTGGTGAGTATAATTACCTGTCGAAAAAAATGATCACAATAAAGCGCGGCGGGATTTCTCTTTTCACTTTGTGTCTTGTTGGGCATTCAGATATCCAGACATGAAACGCTTTTCTGGATAGGCCTGAAGGTGGACCTCGACAAAACAGCTGTGTAAGTATGGAAATAGTAGCAGAGAAACTGGCGTTAGCGAAACCAACATCCTGGAGAAGCAAAAATATGCAAGGATTTGCTAATCTCATGTGCATAAAGTTTAAGAAATGTTCTGTACAGGCTGATACGAAAACAATTTACACGTACACTTATCAGGCTAAAAATGGGACGTGAACCATGTCCTGCTATTTTTTCTTTTTCAAACTTTTGTTCCAAGCAAGCAGAAAGATTCGAGGGAGTTAGGTTAGGGGCCTTCAGAGGAAAAAAAATGTTCAAATACTAAGAAAAGGAAAGGAAGAGGGGTGAAAAGACAGCATGAATGGCCAAGGCTCGTTGATGCACAATGAGAGAAAATTAAGGAAGTGAAAGATGTAGAAATGATAGAAACATGTCAGAATAGTCTGCAATGAAATTGTTGTGCATGGTGCTGCAGATCAGTCAGGATACCCAGCTAAATCATGTTTTCTTTTAGACTGCATCATCACAGGTACGTGTGTATCGCTTGCCTGGGGACCTCATGGTACCAGGATACATTAAAACTGGGGGTGCACCCCTAGGGGGCCTCCCAGATGTGATTACAGGCCAGGGGGCTGCAGGGCTACTCTGAACACTGTTTTCATTGTCCAGTCATGTCCAGCAGATGGCGCTAATAACAGTAATGACGCCCCTTTTAATGTAAAATACATGCTGAAAATCTGGTTCATTGGACAGTCAACATCTCTAATTACAGTGAATTATCTTTATCAATTTGAAGTGAACATTATAGACTTGATATAAATTCTACATTTTGAAAACAACTAATGTGCATGTAATATGTATATACTGACTATGCCTTAAAATGTATGCTATTTTGTTCCTGCAGGTGGATGGATGGGTCTCCTGTGGTGTTTCAAATGTGGGACAAAAATCAACCTAATTTCCTGAATGATGATGAACACTGTGTGGCCATGTCTTCCAGCACAGGTGTGCAGCCTAACAACCTCAGCGTTAACTGTGTGTTTCATAATATTAAAGTGACACCTTGCATTTTGGATTATTTGACAGAGTTTTGGCATAATTCCAATTGCGGGTTCCAACGTAATGTGATTTGTAAACGCAGCAGCTCTGCAAAATACAACGATACTGCCACCCCAACAGTCCACCCAAGTGGTGGCTGTCCTGCAAACTGGACAAAATTAGACTCAAAGGTCAGGCTGCATGTCCAAAGATTACATTGAGAGTGCTGAAAAAACTGATTCTTCTCACAATAAAAGGTAACCCATAACTAACAAAGTTTTTTTTTTTCTTTTTTTAATAGTGCTTCAAGGTCGTTAATAAAGAAAATGCAACATGGGACGGTGCAAGGACACAGTGTAAGGCTTTGGGAGGAAATCTAGCTTCAATTGATTCAAAATATACACAAGGTTTGTTCCATTATGCCACTATGTCTCAGAGAAATACTCACCACTGTTATGTAATAGAGAATGGTGATCAGATATTGAGAGGACCTGCGGAATCTTACATTCTGGATTGGAGTATTTCAGCAGTGTCTGCAGCATTTATTATACAGACTACCATCACTGTAGGCAGCACCCATTATGACACCATTAAAACTCAGCTAATCTTTAGCATTATGCTACTGTGATGTCTGTCCCATCGCCTAGCAGCAGTAGAAATCTGTTTGTTCTGTATTCAACCATGCTTGTCTCCATCTGCGCAATTGCATACACTGACTAGCAGGAAAAGGATGATGCAGAGCCCTTAGTACAATGATAGCCAATTCAGGAATCTAGATACTTGCATGTCTGCATGTGTTGGATGAGGCAGTCGGGCGCATTTTCGCGTGGTTTAAAGATGACTTCAGCTTGAGGTGACTGATTTTATTTTATTTTAACTTTATTCTCGACACAATCCCTGACATTTGTTTGAAGTGCGATAGCTGTATGTCATTAATGTCACCATACAAATAATCATCATGTTATCCACTTAGCTGAAAAATCACTGCTGTTGTTAATACATTTGCCTATGAAATTTTGAAATTACCATCCATTGAGGCCCCATGGGGGGTCAGACTGATGTTTGAGGTGGTATATACCGTGCCAACTTTTGACTTGTTGTTTTGAATGTTGTCATTCCTGTGAATGTATATGTTTGCAGCAATAGTACATATGTGCTACATTTTCCAGTGTTTCTGACAAATGCAATGGCAGAGGCCCCTACCACTGACCTGTGGATCGGCTTGATAAGTATAAATAACAATCCTTACTACTGGACTAATGGTCAACCAGTTAAATACACGTCCTTTCAGCGTAATGTAAGTGCACTGTGTTGTTTTGTCACAACATGACGCTCACTTTGAACTTTGGCAGGTTGTCTCCACCATCTACGCGCTCAAATTTGCCAAGTTGCTGCCATGTGATTGCTGATTAGCTATTTGCCTTAATGAGCAGATGTGCCTAATGAAGTGTACCCGCTTCTATAAGCTTCTATAAACAACGCCATGATGAGTTCTGTTTGCCAATACAGTTTATGAAATGATATTTTAGTGTATGGATAAAACTGTGACATCTTGGTGTTTTCTTTTCCTAGAAATTTCATCACAGACATCATTACTTTGAGGTAAATCGTTCTGACAGATTCTTCAATGTACCTCAAATTGTGTTAAATCCCAACCAAAACAAAAGTTATAGCTTATTGTGACTTTACCTTGATCTGTTTTCTCCTTATTTATGCTTCTGACATTGTATTTCTACACTGAAGACTGATTCAAGTCCTTCAAAACTTATTAAGGTAATTCTCACACCTTTTACTTGTTTTGCTATTGTAAAGGTATTAGGCATCATTCTATAGGCAGTAAGAACGCTCAGAATTATATTATCAGATTTGAACTCCGACAACTAAAAGGCTATATTTTATTCATTTTGCACATACAGCTGTTTCCTTTAACAATTTGGATAAACTTATACCGTATATATTTCCTCAAAACTAAAGCAAGAATTTTTTTCTTCTTTAGAATCAGCTCCATTTTGATTATAATTATTATCTTCTTTTTTTTTAATCAGCGAGAATGTTTTGTAATGAGTACTGATGTTAAAGCTGGCATTGGGACATGGGCGAAGAAGTCTTGCAGTGACACAGCTGGATACATATGTCTTCGAAATGTTGGTGAGTGAATCAAACAAAAGAAAAGCTTCTGTCAGGTTTTGTGTCGAGGGCGTCTTTTTGCATGTTCCCTTCATTGTCCGTCACCATTTCCTCCAGTTGGAGGAACGCAAATTTTCAAGAAAAAACAATGAAATGACCTGATTTTACCATCCACAGACCCTTTGATCCCGGAGAACTCTAAACCGACTGCTCACACAAGCTATGTCCCAGTAATTAATGACACCTTTAGGGTAAATACCCAAGAAATGACCTGGAATGCAGCTAAAAGTTTCTGTGAAAATGATGGAGCCACACTCGCTAGCATACGTAATGAGTGGGCGAAGAGCTATAGCCATATGATGTCTTTGAAGCTCAACGCTCCTCTGTGGATCGGACTGAACAGGAAAGCGGTATGGCACAGAGATCCCCTTATAACCCAGTCAAGCATAACTGTGACTATAAACCCTTAGTCTGATAAAATAGGAGAGGCTGAACTACATTTGCCTACTTTGCTTTCAGACTGGTGGATATTTCAGATTTATTGACGGATTGCGTCTCACCACAACCGCCTGGGGAAACTTCGAACCGAGCACAAATTATCATTGTGTGTATGTTACCACGGAAGGGACATGGAAGACTGGCGACTGTGATCAGAAGATGGCCAGCCTTTGTGTAAAGAGCACGGATAAGGGTATGGAATCAGGAGATTTCAACGAGAAATCATCCTGTGATTGTGTTGTTGGTGACATCGGAAATTGTCACTCGCAGAATTGCCACCGACCCAGTCCACTTTCCCCGGAGTTTGTCCTGAAGGGTCCAGAGTCCAAGGTCCAGAGAGACACTCCAGAGACAGATACAGCTGGATCCCATTTAAAGGCCACTGTTACATCTTTGTCACGTCAAGAGTTGAATGGCCAAGAGCTTCTGTTAGCTGTGCAAGATGGGGTGAGTACTACTAACCCCCCCCCCCCACACACACACACAATCGTATCCACCTCTGTTTGTTTGTGAAGGTGCGACCCTTGCCAGCATTGAAGACCCTTCGGAGCAGGAGTTCATTGAAAGCAACATCTTCGTATATAAAGACAGCCACAGCTCTTTCTGGATTGGCTTGTACAGAACCCTCAGCGGTACGGTCACATCGCCTGGTCTTCATTCCACAAAATCACGCCTGAATTACTGTGCATCTGTTGAATAGGCAACTGGAACATAAAAGAGAAAGTTGTTGGTTCATGGTTTGTAACCATTAAAAAAAAAAAAAAAAAAGAATCACACCATATCTGCTTTTCTCCTAGGAATGTGGCAGTGGGTGGATAAAGCTCCGCTGGATTACACTAACTGGGGTGCTGATTTTTCCATGACCACCGGGGCAATCAACAGTGCAGATGGGAAATGGACTACAGACAGTGACAATTACGCCAAACCTTACATTTGCAAAACACCCAAGCGTGAGTGGGTCTATTCATTAGGATATTTAGAGACTTTTCATGTCGAGAGTGCAGAATAAGCATCAGTGTCTAAGAGTCTCTCAGAAACAGAAACACACTGATTAGAATGGCACATCTATTATAACTCTAAAGAACACGTGTATGTATATGATATCTAATTTGACAATATATTATCAAATCTTTCACATTTGAAGTAAAATCTCTGTGTCTTTCTATTTTGTTTTCTCCTGCATCTTTTATTGCAGTACTACTTCCACGACCACAACTTGGTAAGTGAGATCCCCTCCTTTCTTTCTTCCTCATATTATCATGTCAGTGTTTTTGCATCACCCTTTTGTATCTGTGCAGTGACGCCCACGGTCCCTCCAGCTGGCGCCTCCGGCAGCGTTACTTCAGAAGTCGCACTGGCCGTTTCTTTGGCTGCAGTTGCTGTAGTGATCATCGCATTTGTCATAAAAAAGTATGGCTGGCCCATATGTTTTTGACCCCACACGTGGGTGACAAGAACTCAGGTTTAATAATACCCAAAGAATCTACAAAAAAACAAAACAATGTAGAATGATAGAACAGTCCCTTTATTGTCCTTGCAACATGTAACATGTACAACGAGATTAGAAAGTGTCAGACAGTCAGTGCATCATCTATATGGTTGAAAAGAAACGCTATTTTTCTTGCGCACCCTCAAGAAGTGGAGTCTCTGCTGCGCTTTTTTCACCACCTCCCAGCTGTTCACACTCCAGGTCAGGCCCTCCTTGATATGGACCCCCAGGAAGCGGAAGTTTAAAACCTGCTCCACATAGTCCCCTTTAATGATGAGTGGTGGGATGTCAGTTTTCTTTCTCCTGAAGTCAATCACCAGCTCTTTGGTCTTTGATGTGTTGAGGAGCAGCACATCTCCCCCCGGAGATGAGCCCCACTATCGTAGTGTCATCCGCAAACTTCTCTATGACCTTGCTGTGGGGAGCAGGAGTGCAGTCATGTGTATAAAGAGTGTGCAGCAAGAAGGGACTCAGCAGGCAGCCCTGTGGGGATTCAACAAATTTGTTTTTTTCCCCCCTTTTTTTTCCTCCAGGGGACGTGGGCGACTCACAGGTGCAGCCGGTCAATCACACCTGCAACTGGTCAGCACCGCTGTTTCTGAAGAAGCGCGCACCAGCTCACCAGCGTCGGATCGTTGCTGAAAGTGATGGCAAGCGCTACGCTGAAGGTGTCTCTGTACTTTCTGTGGAAAGAGTCTGATTTTTGCCTTTTTTGCTCCATGGTCGCCATGACTCCCATGCAAATGGTTCGCTTTAAGCAGGACTGTGAACACCACAGGATTACTGAGCGGAGCCCAGCAGTTGCTGTGGAGTTTTTCTTTAGAGTCGCATTTTTATCCTCAAATGGAGCGTTTTCTGTTGTTTTTGTGCCTACTTTTGTTGGAATTATTAAAGACCATGTGAACTTGCTAAACTACCTGAGGTCTACTTTTGGGTCCAGTTTCTTTTGATTGGAACGTAACAGTTGCTAATTCTTCTGTTCAACTTTATTTCTATAAAAAACAATAATTGAGAATTACGTGGTCAAGAGCATTTAATCATTAGTTACCTATACGCAAACATAAATAAGTGTGAAAATTGTGCTAATTAATCTTTTTTTGTTGTTATCGTTTAGAGCAGTCATTTATTTGAAGTCTATTTCCCAAACTAATTGAAAAGCAATGTAAAACTACACCTTTGTCGCTTGCATGAGCCACCAGAACAGATGATCTGAACACTGACATTATAATTGCACATCACCGCTTTGAGCTGGGAATAGTTTCATTTCACCTTATTAATAGGAATAACAGGATTGTTTTTTCTTATTTAATTTGGAAAGTGAAGTAAAAGCAATGTACCAAAGCAGAATGTCACTTCACATTTTATGGCAATATGTTTTAATGTTTGTTTTTGTTTTGTTTTGTTTTGTTTTTTTTGTTAATTGAATACATCATTGTCAAAAGTAACCATGGAACTCTGTACAGAAGAAAAATAACCCAAACCTATAGTTTCACAGATTGGACTCATTCCCATCAGTTTGAAGCATCCATGAATAAAGTCTTCCAAAACAAACCTAAAAAGGCAATTATGACATATATACAAATGCATAGAAATTGTATTCAAGCAGTATTATTTTTATCACAAGAGGCTGCATAGAGTAATCCAGCATATAGCACAAATCAGTGTCACCAAAGAGTTTTCATGCTTCCACAGAGAACAAATCCATAGGACGGCTGCCATTTAGAACCATGTAGAAAAATAGTTGCACTTTGTCGACAATGAAAGAACTGAACACAGACGGATTTAGACGGAGCTGCAGCGTCATTTGAAATGAGTTATCCTCATCCTGGTCGTTTCAAGAGACAACACAACTGATGCAAGTGCAAGTTTGAAGGAACTACAATCAGATGCATTTGTGGTACAGAAGACAGACCGAGCCTGTGGTTTACCACCCCCCCGATCCACATGACCCATCTTTTAATGTACAGGCGTCGTTGCAGAAATATTGCAGAAATTATTGCCAAAAATCACTGTTTGTCTCCATGTACAGTTTGTTTAAACTCCATTTTAATCTCGGAATTTTGATGGTAGCTCGCATGCATATGAGCGAAGACAATTTTTTTTTTTAACTTCATGGACAAAACCCATACATACCAGAGAAAGTCATGCAGATTATATGATTTTATTTAATCACTGTTTATTCCTAATCAGGCTCATGGGGAGGGGGGGGGGGGGGGGGTACTGGAGACTATCCCAGCAGTCAATGGGTGTGACTCAGGAATATCCCCTTGAAAAAGTCACCAATTCAACACGCGCGCGCGCACACGCACGCGCGCGCGCACACACAGACACACACGCACACACACACAGACACACACGCACACACACACACACACACCGTCCAGTCCCACACATGGTGGTAATTTAGAGTCTCCAATGCACCTAAAGTGCATTTTGTTGGACTGTGCAAACCACCACTTTACTCTTGCTAAATTGTGATTTTGTCTTGCTGATGATTTTTTTTTTTTTTTAATCCTTGTAACTCTTTTCCCAAAACCTAAGACTTTAACATAGTTGGTGTTCATTGGAATCAACAGCTGGCAAGTCTGTAAAGAAATTGATACCTGTTCCTGGATTTTGTACACCACTGTGACCTGAAAAAAAAGAAGCTTAATAATAACTTCAAAATCCTTTAAAGACATGCTGCATAAGTAGGCCTTTTCCGATTATAATTGAGAGGATTTGTGCAAAATACAGACATGGAACCATGTGAACATACTTAGGAAGAAAAAAACAACAGAAGACATAATTTGAATTTTGGTGAGAAACGACAGGATTAAGAGGCAAGCAGTTAAAGTAAAAGAAATGCAGATAACACTGCAGGCAGGAGCACTGTTTATAAAGATGAGACAGCACTGTCCTGTCAGTCAGTGCCTTAGGATTTGAGCAGCATAAAATCATGCACAGACTCACCTGTGAAGACAAAACACAGTAGCTAATGGACTTAAGAGTCTCTGTGCCACTGTCGTGCAACTCCGTCTCCGTCTCCTCTGTCCTTGTGTCTCTCTCTGTCTCTATTTCTGTCTCTGTCTCTGTCTCTATCTCTGTCTCTGTCTCTATCTCTGTCTCTGTCTCTGTCTCTGTCTCTGTCTCTGTCTCTGTCCCTGTCCCTGTCCCTGTGCCTGTCCCTGTCCCTGTCCCTGTCCCTGTCCCTGTCTCTATCTCTGTCCCTGTCCCTGTCTCTGTCTCTGTCTCTATCTCTGTCCCTGCCATGGTAATGGTGATAGCTGTGGTGATTCTGTGTGGAGTGGTAATCGCTGTGGGGGGTCCGTGCTGGGTTAGGATGTCCGTGCTGACGGTTGCGCTCGTTGTGCTCACGGTTGCAGTCTTCCCCGACCTGTGGCTGGCTGTGGAGGCGGTGATGGTGATGGTGGTGGTTGTGGTGATAGTGGTGGTGGTTGCTGTTATGATGCTGGTGGTTATATCGAGTCTCCGGCCTGTCAGCCTGCACCGCTTCACCCGCTTCTCCAGCCCTCTCCTCATGCGGGTGCCTTCGACGGAGCCTCTGGCCAGGATCCCTGCAGGTCTGCGCTTCCTTGCCACCGGGCGCCTGGTTGTGCTGGCTGTGATGCTCCATGCGGCGGTGGTTATGATGATGGTGGTGGTGATGGTGGGTGTGCTGAGGTCTCTTTGGTTCGGTTCTCAGGAGCTGCTCTGCTTCTTCTCTTTGGCCCCCTTCATCCCTCTGATCCTGTGCTGGGGCTGAAGGGGCCTCTTGGTCTACGTGGTTCTCCTGGGAACCTTTCCTCTTGGGGGCAGCAGACTTCTTGGTTTTCTGCCCATCCTTGGACAAGAAAGTGCAACAGAGTTATTCCAGTTGTGTAATGAATGAATGATTGAACATGAACTAAAGAAACTATTACTAAATTAGGGACATCATGTAAAATATAAAGAAAATCAAATATGATAACATGTTAATCTGCATTTTCATATGTTAAAACCGGTGCATGTTCAGGCTGATAAACTTTACCACCTTCCTTTGAACTAAGCATTCGTTCTGACTGCAATTTCAGCACAGAGGCAACATAAAATAGAAAAATAGAAGAGTGGAAACATGGCCTTTGTACTGTTTCCACTTGATTCTATGTTGACAAAGGTTGTTTTTCTTTTTTTTCCCAACGATTCACATCATGTTTTGAAATGTGTTTAGCAGTATAGGAGATGAAAAATTAGTTTTAATCATTAAAAAAGCTACGCTTCACTTTTCTCTCACAGAGAATTGGAATATATTTCAAATAATAACGAACCTTTTAATACTTCAAGCTTGGTCGTCCTTGTGGAGCAAGAATATTAATATAACAGTTGAGAAAATTGTTTACGATCACTTGTAGTGTCTGAAACTGCATATCTCACCTTTCTTTTGAAACTGAAATAGATTATTAAAGAAATAATTAAATTAAGGAAATCATTACACTTAAATGGCGTCTCACTCACCAGAGGTAGATCTATCTCATTTCCTGAGCTTTCAAGGGAGGAGAAGGAGGATGAGGATGAGGATGAGGAGAAATGCAATGAAAATGTTAGGTGGAAACCATGGAAATGCATGCAAACGATGAAGAACATTCCAGCTGAGCTTATCATTTAGAAGCAGGAATTCTACACGTGCTAGACCCCATGAGATGGCAGGAATGAGATGATGGGATGAAAACATGTTTTTGGTATTTTCTTTCTGACATTTTTGAAAGCCCCCATGTTTCACGTACTGGTATTGCTGAAGGGTTGGTGGGCAGTGTGTTCTCAGCCAGCTGGGCCACCAGAGCATTGGCAGGCTCCATCTCTGGCGGATGAGTGGCTCTCCAGTAAGATTCCAGATAATCGGCAATGTGCTCACAGGCATCGGTTAGCTGGTTTTCATCTAAGATCACGTCAAACATTTCCTACAGAGGGGAAACAAATACATACGAAACGGAAAAGAGATGTAACCTTTCATCTTTTTCAGGGTCTAATCTATAAGCAATGCTGATCTATAAAAGCAGAAGCAATGTTAAAAAATGCTGTGCTGTGTGTTAATTCTGACATTGACCACTGGGGGGCACTAACCGGTGGGCACTGTGCAAGCTTGTCTGCTGCCACCAGCTGAACGTTGAGATGTTTGGTCTGTGATTTCCCTCTTGTCTTGATCAGTCTCGTCAGGACCTTTACCGTAAATCAGCGGCAGAAAAGAGAAAAACCATTCAGGAAAAAGTCTTTTTGTGTGACAGAAGAGCAGCCAGCGCAGGAGAGAGTTCATGTCCTCGATTAGCGCTACCTTTGGCGAAGAGATCTTGACATAGACTAGGATCGGTGCCAGGGAGGTCTTAGACACCTGGAGAGGGTGGTTGACCGTGTCTGCATCTAAAACCACCAGCTGCAAACTGCGGGCCAGCTCAAAGATGCGTTCCACCTCGCCCTGGATCTGGGCTGCAAAAGAGAACCAAATCAATTCATTTTGATCCTTGACATTAAAAAAAAGGCTCCACACCTGAAGACCTTCCTATTGTAACTTTAATTTGAGATGAATTAGACCAAGCAAACACATCCAGACAGTTCAGACATGAGCACTGTCAACACTGGCACTCAGAAATTGTAACATTTTACGTGGATTTTAACAGAGATCTGATACCTTAAATGCTCCAGATTGGACTTTTGAGATCTTGATTCAATGGAACAAATGAAAAAATAATTGCCTCTCAGACTAGTTTTGCAAGAACAGAGCAATAAGTAAAGCTGGGCTCAGACTGATGCTTCTGTGCAGACTCGGTCTTGGCTAAATTCATAGAATAAAAATCCTGTTTCCACCACGCTGGTGATCACTTCAGCTGGTCTTTCATTCGTCATCCATCTGTAGTCAGAAAAGGTGACGTACATACATGGTCTGAAGGGTTGCGAGTGTCTTCATGTAGTCCATCTTAAATTTCAATTAAAACGTAAAATTCCGCAAAAGAAAGTACACAAATGGCCTTGGAGGAAGCAATCCAGATTGCCTTAGTTTTGGGTATGTTACAGAAGAACTTTGAAAGGCGAGCATCAAAGAAGGTAAATATGGTATAAATTCAATTTGACATGTGCTTTACTGAGAACAGCTGCCGGTGCCCATGGATGCCAACACAGCTACACACTCACAGCCTCTGCGGGTGATGTGTGGTGCGGGATAGCGGAGTGAACAAACAGACACAGACTACCAGAGCTTTCAGTCATACATACCAGCAGCATCTGGGGTGAGGGAGCAATGAGAGAGACAAGAGTAGAGAAAAACCATGTAAATTTGACCCCATCTCTCTTGTTCTTCTTTGCTTTTTTTTTTTTGGCACTGGACATAAGTTATCGGCTAACTGCAGACGAGGCTGTTCGTGAAGCACACGAGATATGAAGCACTGGAAGAGGCAAAGTATTCTTCGCCGGTGATGCTGGCTTGTTTGGCTGCTTTCAACAGCTGAAGTCGGGGAATCATTTTCAAGTGTCGTTCTTTTGTTTTAGTCATGGAACTTCATGTCATTTTCGGCGCTCTCCGTGGTGCTGATCCGGCTGATCCTTGTGCTCAAGTTATTTTTACAGTAGAAAATAATGGCGGTACTCTTCTATAATGGTTAAAAATGGTTATTTCTGCTCAGCTAACTGACTGTTAGCTGTAGATTTAGGCTGCAGACGTAGCGCAGAGAGGCGGAAACAGATTTAGAGGAAGTGATTAATGACTTGGTATTGTTAGACAGGATCAATTGTTCATTTCAACCTAATAATAATTACAAATGTGGGAGATTCCTTCTGTCCTGCCTACCTAAATTGGAGCGGGTGTTGGATCGGTCCATTAAGGCCTTTTTGCCTGGGTTGTTGAGAATGGACCGTTTAGCCAGAGAGATGTCTGCTGTGATGCGCGTAATAGTGATCCTGGAGCACACAGAGCAGTGGCGATTGTGGCACACTTTCATGTGGTTTTCCTTGTCACACTTGTTACTGTTTAAATCAGAACTTACCTGCCTTCAAATCGGTGTTTTAAAAAATCAAACAGTGCTTTTTGCATCATATCTGTAACCTGCAGATCAATAAGAAGCTTCAGTCAATATTTTTTCCTATAAATGTTCAACGCAAAATACTAAAATGATTTGAAACACCTAATTCAAAGGAGACTCACCTCTAAGCCCTTGAGTGATGGTCCCATTAGGACCACAGGTCGCATTGTAGGCACGACATCATACATGGCCACCTGCTCCCCCTGCAGCGACAGAGACATACAAAGAAAGGATAAAAGATGTCTCCATAGTGCAAGCAAGACTAGTTCTTGAAAATAAGACTTTTTCCCCACTTACCGGCTTTTTTTTCACCTGTTGATTGGCTGCTCGTATGCAAAGATGAGAGAGCTTCTGTGAGGATCACCGAAACATAGTTCTTTTTTTTTTTTTTTTGCAAACGTTAGCACTCCCTCACACACTGACCTTGTGATGGAGGTGTGTACTTCTTTGAGTTCATATCCAGAGCTGCTTGAGCTGCTGCTTTACTGGGGTGACAGAAAGAGCCTGGATTAGCTCAGACTATCAGAAGTATAAATGGCTTAGTTGTTATTGCATTGAATTAAAACAGAGCCTTTTTGTTTGTTTGTTTGGTTTTTAATTCCAGGCAAACTGCTCATGTCAAAATCATGTGTGGGGTGTGTGTGTATGTAAAGATTTATCACTGCTGGGCGCATGAATAAAGTAATAACAGAACAAAGTGAGGGATTCGAGTGCGTTTTGCTGTATTTTGATCAGCTGAGGAGGAAACATCACTGAATATCTGACCCGTTAGGCTCAGATTCACTCACATATACTGAAAAAACTGAGGTCCTTCCAGACAAAGGCTCTCCACGGTGGGTTTAACCCACAATTCATTTAATTATTCCTGGCCGAGCGTTTGACACCTCTCTGGCCCAAAAGCACTTCCACTAATCTGTGGATGATTTCATCTAAATGTATGTACTGTATAATCCTTTGTATTCCACTTTGCAGGGATGTTTTATTTTGTGTGTGTGCTGGCTGAAATTCTGAATAGACTAGAGCTCAGATGTCACGTGGACTGTCACGTGGGCTTGTTTCTGACGGGCACTAAAGGAGACACCTGGCCAGGGCCTTTGCAGCTTTCCTCGCCTGGACTTCTCTTCTGATGAGAATGGTTTCCAGATTGACTGGACTGGGGACGAAGCCCACGATGCCGTCCTCCTTCACCGGCCGGCCAATCCACCAGTCATTGTTAAACTTCTGCACGTGGGAAAGGAAAGACGGAATTCTCAGCGCTGCGTTTCGGCAGCCAAGTCGGCGTGCAACGTGCGTTTCAAACCTCTTTGACGTGGATGAAGTCTCGGGCTTCAAAAGTGATGGCGTGGCCTGGGACGGGGACGTTGTCATCGTCCGCCGGAGTGTAAGAGAAGTTACAACGCACCGCAAACGCCACAGGTTTGTACTGCAGACACAGGTTCAGAGTTTTCAGAAAAAGATCACTATTATAGGTCAAAGAATTCATGTTGTTTTCATATTAATTAGGAAATTTGTGGAAAAATAAATATAATGCACGATTCAGAATCATAACCTTTGGAATCCTAATTTTTTTAAATGGTTATATTTACAGCATTGCCATTGCTGATGTCACAGCTGTTCAGCCATATTCTCAAATGTATTTTCAAATATTTTGTGCCTTTTTTAAACGTTTTTTTAAAAAGTGTGAGTCATTTTATTTTATCAGAAAATCAAACTCCAAAATCAACAGCAGCAGTGGTATCAAAAGTGTTGCTGTATTACTGAAAATGGAATGAAAATTGTGTTTATACTGATAATCAGCAACTCAAACTCAGCAGAATATCGATCTTTGCAATCCTAACACTTCTTGTCGGCGATATTCTCGGGTTCGTCCAAACAAATGATGGAGTGGATCAGTGCAGACGTGCCTTGGCCTTCTCCAGCTGCACTTGGGCATTTCTTTCCTCGGCCGCATCCAAGTCTTGACGCTCTCCCTGCAGGAAACAGGAACAGAAAAGAACAACTGTTTAATCGTCAGCGAAGATTTGACTGTTCTTTATATGGAAATGTCTGGGGAAGATGGAGCGGGCTCAGAAATATTTTAAATGGCCCAGAAATCAGAGGGTTAAAGGCTCCCAGACAGTAAATACACAACAGAAATCTCTTTTCAGGGTTGAAAATGCCTTATCCAACTGAATTTAGTCAAACATCTAACCTGAATTAAAATAGGTTGTTGTGCTGCACATTAGTCTCAGGCATTGATTTTATTCATCGCTCCGTTGTGACAGTGCTGCTAAACGATTCGACATCTGTTTGGAATGCACAGATTTGCAACAGAAAGAAGAGCTAATAAGCTGAAAAGTAGCTTTTTTTCCAGCAATTTGTTGTATAGACGGAACAGTAGGATCAGTTCCAGTATTTTATATACTGTAAAGCCTCTTTCCTGGTGGGTTGAAGCGCATGAAATGTGGCTTTAATCAGTTCAGGACATGGAAAACAGAAAAAATGACCGAAATGTATTTGGAGTGCGCAAAAAAAGATCCTCCATGTAGCTAAATAGCATGTGAGATAATCCCTGAAGGAATACACCTTCTGTAGGCTTCATTCCTTTACACACAATTTATCACCTAATCATCCCACTCATCAGAGAAAAAAACAACAACAGCATGGAGAAACAAACTGATTAACACATAAGACTGTGTTTTGCTTATGAATAATATTATCAAAGTGTTAAATCAATATTATGATGATTAACACTTTTGAAACCAGCAATGTTAAAGTTGTAAGTGATAATTGATGAAATCTTGTAGGAAGGATTTTCAAGAAACGGTCAGCAGGGTGAGTGCTCTAAAACCCAATGGAAGGCTGAAACGGTGCTGCAAAACTCAGAGAGGAAACAAACTGTGATGATGCTACCACAGGTTATTAAACATAGTAAGGAGGGAAAGAGAGGAGAAAGTTAATCTCCCTGGAGCAGAATTATGGCCGGGCATGGTTCTCTGTGTTTACCCACGCCTGGTGCAGACATCTGCTCGCACAGCGCCTGCCTCGCCACCCCTCCTACAGCCAGTGTCACCAAGCCAACGGTGCACAACGCCCTTGCTGAATTATTAAATGGAACCAGCAACCACAGGTGACAGAAGTGAGATATACAATATTAAAAAGTAACCAGGTACTTTGGGGGGTTTTTTGCAATTTTTTTTTTTGTAAAAACAGCTGAGTTCTCAGTCAATGTGGCTCCTCTGTTTTCATACTTGAGTCTGTCTTTGGGATGCTCTTTCTCCCCCCCCAGAACCAGAGCCTGAGTGCTGCGATTCCCCAGAGGACAAACTTGGAGATGTTTTATAGAGATGTTTTACTCTTATTCAAGTTTAATAAATGGCTGTTTGATATTAATCCCTGGTGCCCGTATAAACAACGCAGAACGGGAGTGCATGCCATCACACATTATTACATTTACAACAGAGCGTTAAGCGTTCTGCATTATATTTTAAAGCCTACGTCTGACATCGTGCAGTATCCGCCGTAGGTACACTGATGCTGTACGCTTGGCTCAGCTCCTGCTGCAGGCTCCCTCACCAAAAAAAATGAGGCGTTTCCATGGTAACCATTGAGCGAAATGTCGCTGGCTAAGCAGAAACGATAGTTTCCCTTTAGTCATCAGGACTCAATCAGAGCCTTTTTTATGGCGACATCTACATCCATTAATAAAAGTACAAATCTAACAGTCCTGATGTCAATCTGCCTACTGATCAAGTGTGTTACAGGCCCAAGCACACAAAAAAACGGCTGATGGTGATATCTGAGCATGTGATTTTGGTGCACCAAACCAGCTTTCTGACAAGAGAGGGGCTTCACAGCGCTATCCGCAGAGAGGCTGAGCCGTAGATGCGTGTCTGTGTGGTTGGTTGGACGCCGGGACGCTGGGATGCTGCTCCCCAGCTGCTGCTGCTGTTGTTCATTCACTTGTGATCATACTCGGAAATCAGCAACAGAAGAACGCCAGTCAACAGTCCTGCTGCAGAGGAACTCTGCACAACAGCCGGGCGAAAGGCCCAGCCCGCCTGGAACAGCAGCACTGCAGAAGCAACCAAGCGTCTTTATTTCTTTTACAGTGTTAGCGGTTTAACGTGCAGTGACGGACAATGGGAAAGAAAGAAAGAAGATGGCAAAGGTCCAAAGATGTCTTTAAATGGACATCAGAGCCAAATTCTTGGTGTGATGTCAGTCAGAATCCTTGTTTTTACCGCTCATTAGCCTCAGCCAAACGCACGACACCACCCACCGACCACGAGTAAACACTGGTGCAGAGACAGAGGCCTGACGCACGGAAAAGAGTGACCAAACACCTAAAGAGAAGGAGCTGAGATTTCTTTATTAGGATGCTTCTCACCCTGAGTAAGCTCGTCAGAATGTGCTCAGGTCGTTCTGAAAGAGTCTGTAATATTCATATTTATCTCTACATACTGGGAGGCTTTGGTAAATCAATTCAATTGTATTCTTGTGTAGCGCCTTTTACAAGAAATTTGTCTCTAGGTGCTTTACAGAGGCAGAAACCCAGAGCCGGAACCTCCAGGTAAGCACAGGTAGCAAGGAGAAGCAGGAAGAAACCTTGAGCAGGACCAGGCTGACAAGGAGGAACCATCCTGCTGAAAGCCAGCTGGGTAAAGGAGGAGGAAGAGGAGGAGGAGAGGGAGACGGGACAGAGAGAATAAAAGAGAGAGAGAGAGAGAAGCAACTATACAAACATAGCAAACATGATATACATAATATTTATATACGTTCATATGTGCACAGGCAGGTTTTTATAAAGAAGGGGACAGCATAGGCAGGTGCTGACAGTTGACACTGGGAAATCGGCAGTTTAGCCACCTAACCCTGAGCTTAGCGCTGCCAGTCACTCGGCTAATTGTTACTAATTTCCTGTGTCAGTCCACCAATGAGCTGCTGGCACTGACCTCGGCCGCTTACAGATTTCCTCCCATAAACCTTTTCTTCTGTGGACCTCATCTGCTATCATTTCCTCATCTCCTTGTTAACAACCCAGTCATTTGAGCACAGCGTGTGATCAAATTCAGTCCTTGGTCAAACTCTGTCTGATCAGCTGATTGGCAACACTAGCGACAGACATTCTGGCTCCACTCCCACTTCCTGATTCTGCCATAGAGCAGATACTTTTGGCCTGGTACTGACAACCTTCCTCTGGCAACGGTATCTGTCTGTGGTGGAGTTCAAGGCTACCTCAGATCTGGAAGTACAGATCAAGAGGGACTAAACACAATTGATGCCTCCACGGCACGTATTAAAACAGGTTTAATCATCGTCATTCCAACTTTAAACAATCTTTCAGGCTTAAAATGTAGCGTGAAGTGGCCTTTTAATGACCAGCGGTCATGGATTGTCAACAGTTCGGATCTGGATCGATACGCACATTCTTCCAGAATCCATTAAATGGTTTAAGTGAAGTATAAATGTTCTCTGATAAAGTGGGTGAAGATCTGAAAAGTAGGTGTGCGAGTTTGGTTCTAACATGAAGAAGCATTAGTGTTTCAGACTTTGTTCAGTGTAATTTTCATTTTAAGGATCTTTAAGGCTAAAGCCGCAGCATCAACCTCACATGGAGTTAAATATGTTGCTTAAACCTGTTTTTGAAGGGCTTTGAACATAAACATAACCCAGGTAAGGGCAAACTCTAGCTAGCTTTGAGTTAGCCAAAGCTAAAGGTATTTGACAAAAGTCCAATAACTTTTACACTTCTTTAATAAATCAAACAATATAATGTTAATTTGACAAACCTAGAGAATGTAGGAGTTTGGTTAGTTGAGTTTTGATTTTCTAACTAGTAACCAGTAAATATGAAAATATGTGTGCTAGCCGTCTGATTTTACAGCTTCTTAGCAATAATTTAGAAAACTTTTATAATAATCGACAGATCAGAGCTGTCATGAATAAATGAGGAAATAAACCACCGTGTGTTTGAGCTTCTATTCTCTTCCTCTGGGTCATGATTGTCTCTGAGTAAGCAGATTAAGACAGCATGTGTCAATCCAGGATTTCTAAGGAGAGAGAGAGAGAGAGAGAGAAGGAGAGAGAGAAAGAGAGAGAGAGAGAGAAAGAGAGAGAGAGAGAGAGAGAG